>GL376585.1:625290-685207 GCA_000143045.1 Globisporangium ultimum DAOM BR144
TGGGGACTATCAAAATCTCTTTAGAATATATATTATATCATACTCCGGAGTACTTCACACCCGTTTCGTTCGAGCACAAACGGGCAAACAAATCATCCTTTCTGCTTTCACAGGATGCCTGATGATGAGCGAAGAGGGCGCCAGACAGCCTTGAGCGATTTGCGGGCATGACTACGTCTGGCCCAGTTTCTCGCGATTGTGCTGCGTGTTGCTACCTTTCCTTTCGTGCTGCTGAGCGCGTCCGCAACTTTGTCGTATCGGACTCGCTGACACGAGGCATTTGCTTGATGCGAGCGAGATCATTATGCTTTTCACCATTTCCATCACGAGGAAGCAGGCCATGGTCAAGATAGCAGCTTGGGCGAATCAGTCGTTGTCGGTTGATCAGGATCTCCATGCTCAGGTTGTTCCGCATCAGGCATTTTGCGCGTATTGGTTGGTCAAGCAGCACTTCGATCGGCAGTCGGTGGTATTCGCCATGCTCGAGCCCGTGCAAACCATTGCCTTCGGTGTCACACGGCTTTGCATGCTTCCGATAGAAGTAGAGATAGAGTAGACCTCCTTTCACTGCGACGTAAGCTGCGATAAACAGGAGACTGAAGCACAGAATTTCAAGTAGCGGGTGGTACACGATCATCAGGATATCGTTGGGAGTCCCGTGTCGGAAATCTAAGGCGCCCTCGTACATATTCCCATGTACGATGTATCCAGGGAACGACAGGTAATCGTTCACGCGCTGGTGCTCGACAGCCCATTTCTTGTCGCACACGACGGAGATCTGTGAAAGTTTCAAATTGGCAACAATAGCACCGATTATCATGATCTCAAAAGGGCTGACGAATGTTCGAGAGGAGACAAAGTATGCAAACTCCTCGTTCGCTTTCACGACACCACTCCAGACCAGGCTGCATGACGCTATCACGAGCACCACGACACGCAGACTTGACAGGTACGCTCTAATCTGAGACGACAGGAGCAGACTCCAGTTCCAGATAATGATATTCGGCAGAATGATCAACCACGAGAGCATCTGGTCGACGATGATGATCACCACAATGAGTGGACTATTGTACAGTGAGCAGTCGACGACGTCATCTAGATCATACTGCACAGTGTCTGCTAAAGCATTGTGGCTCAGGAAAGCTGAAGCTTGGAGGGATGACATGCTACGCGCTCTCGACATCGTGGTGCTAGAGATTCGTCTATGCGTCAGTGGGGATGAATGCACTCCGCTAGCAAGTCGCTCGGGTTTCTCGAAACTCGAAATGGATACCTGTCGTCGTCTCCACTCGCTCTGTTCCTTGATAATTGTCCTGTAATGTGGCCCAAACATCCACTTGATCGCTTTGAAGCCTTTGTGGATGTACATTGCCAGCAAGAAGCCGTCCATCGTGATCATCACCGCAAATAGTGGTCCAAAGCAGCTGAAGTTGGTGCTCACGTGTGCTATTGCCTGGACACTGCCATTTCCGCTTGTCTCCACGGTGTAGACGCTTTTGGCATTTTGTCTGGTCCCAAATCGGAGTCCAAACGTTTCGAATGTATCCGCTGAGAGCCACATTCGTTGTCGTAGCATGTCGCTAACTTTGGGGTTGGAGATGCCGATAAACTCACTGCGAAACAGATTGGGGCTGGCGCAGCCGTAGATCGAGGTGACGTAGTTGCCGAGTGTCTGGTTTGGCCAGATAAACCCTTCAACGCACACCATTTTGTGCAGCGGGTAGCTTCGACTGACCATGTCGAGAAACTCAATCAACTCGGCTTCCGCGTCGCTACCTTCTTGGGCTAGGTCGCTGATACTCACAGTGATGTCCGGCAGCATGTAGCGGCCCAGAAACTCCGTTGTGATGTGGTCCTGGCAAATGGAAGGTTGCTGGGAAGGAAAAAGTAGCTTGCAGCAAGTCCAGACAATCGAATCAAGGCGGACTGCACTCGCCATGATAAAGTAGGGCGTCGTGGCTTTCACAGCACCCTGCCCAAGTGTGCAAGCCGTGCCCAGTGCGATCACCACGAAATTGCCTCCACTATCAAAAGCTGTGAGATTGCTGCATGTCGACAAGAAATGCGGCCACGAAGAAAGTAGAACCTCATCGCTCTCGTGGGCAGACTCACTGACGGCCATCGGTGCGTCACGGAGCACCCCGAAGGTAGCCGTTCGAAACGAGAAGGTTTGATCTGGACCGATATATTGAGTCTTGTACACGATGTCTTGGATAGCCAGAGCGATGAACACCAGAAGTATAACGAGGTTGAGCAACAGCGGAAGGTGGACTCTGATTGAGAACTGAACCATGCTGGTGGTGTTGAAATCTGCACTGCGTCGCAGCGCTAGGAGTCAACGACGGTGAGTTGAGTGTAATATTGCGCCGTGCCTGCGCGCACGACACCCAGCGTGTGGACACGGCGGCACAAACAGGTTGAACACGCCTGTGTTCTCAGCAATGATGGATACATGCAAGCACTTTGTGATAAGATGCCAGATATAACGAGCTCAGCAAAGGGGTCTATCTATTTGTGTGCGCTCGAACGCGTCAAGACACGCTCGTATCACTATGATCATTACCGCCTACTTCCTAAAATATCAGCAACAGCTTTCCGTTGGCTGTGCTCAAAGGTTACATGGTGCGGTTGTGTTCTCTGATGCTGCGCCTGGATCTCCGTCAGCATAACATCAACGTGCGGGCGGCGCTGTCCTCAGTAAATATTTGTGAATAGTGAATCGATGCGTGGAATAGCGAACAAATAATGTGATTAACGCACAGCGCATACAATACAAAAAAAACTTCCACTGCGTGCATCGACAACAAGCCACTCTTTGGGTCCTTTGGACTCAAGAAGCTTCCTTGACTTCTGGTGGGCATATCTCGCTCACGATAACTGACGAACTGCAACGACAAACAACACATATTACATGTAGGTCTGAGCTCTTGTACTTATTTCTCGGACCGTTCCAAGCCGCCAAGTTGGCGCTGCCGCTTTGCAGGGTTGAACGGCAGAGGAAGCGACGAAACCGGTCGAGTCTTGGTTGGGTCATCGCTGACAACACGACGCAAAGTCAGCGGTCCAAAGGAAGCTGGGTTGATCGACCCCATTGGAGTAACCGATGGACTTGACGCTGGCGATGACTGAAGGAAGAGCGGTGCCAGTGATTTCGAGTGCTGCATTGCCCACGAAAATTCGGTGCGCAAAAGACCGCAGATTTGGCATCCTTGAGGAAAGTTACGCGCTTTGCAGATGCGAAAGTGACGCAAAAGATGCTTAGCCTGAGAGCAAGACGAGTGGCACTGACCATCGGCCAAGAAACACTCCTGACAATGGTCAAGGACGCCTCGAGCGATACTGCAGTTCTGTACGCTGCATTCACTGTCACCCTTGTAGCATTCTCGAGCATGGAGAAGTAGCGCAAGTCGGCCTGCTAGATCTTTCGCATCGTAGTCACTCAACGCTTGCTTGGCGACGCGGCTCTGGAGAGATGGCAAGCGGGGCAGAGGAGCGTTGCCACCCCTGTGCAGTTGCTCTGCTGACAACGCGTCTCTCGACTTGAGCTCGATGGACGCTCGTCTGCTCTCCGACGGACTCAATTGAGGTGAAGCAAACTGAATGCGAGGCAGATCTGTCGGCGTGAGTGGTAGCATTGGTAGCCGAAAGCTTTCGGTGCTACTGTTTGATCCGGAGAAGGCGATTGTGCTCAGATTTGGTCGGAGAACGTTTATCGTCGAGCGCACAGGTGGCAGCTTTGCTGTTTTCATGAAGGTGTCTTGGCTCTGGCAAACAGTCAAACTCGTGCATGACGTGGTTTCGCTCATCGCCATTGTGTCCTTGGGTCAGTATCTTTGTTTCGCTTCTTGGTCACAGGGTGAAAGTTGGAATGAGAAGCAACTTGCTTGCCTCAATTTCTAAATGGCCACATACACTAGCATGGAGCGCAATGAGTCTCTGGACACGACAAGATCCATAGATGGGGCTTCACTTTCTCTCTCTTTTTTTCCATATCCAGTGCTCTTTTCCTCGCTTTTGCATGATTATCTGGCGACTAGATCCCACACGCTTCTAATCAGCTGGTATGTATGATAGTATGTATGTAGTATATTGAATTAACGTTGACCATTTCTACGGACATGTGGCTCTTTGAACAACTCTTTTACAGAAGAAAAGGTGCATCCCATCCTTTGGAGCTCCTCGACTGTCCTCAAGAGACACACCCATAACATGATCACACGCTTGCATTCGTGCTGCTCTGGACTGAGAAAAGATGTCAACGCTTTTCCACTACTTTGTTGGTCAACACAATGACTCTGCTGGCCACCAGCTGGTGCAAAATGGTTGTGGGCAGAGCGTCCTCATTCATGGCTAACACCCCTCAGATCATTGAGGCAGTGCCTTACAAGGGTCGCAACACCAGCCGGCACATTGAACTCATGGAGACGACTAGGGAAAAGCGCGTGTAGTAGAGATTGCCCGTTCGCAAGTGCTGCATATGTCGTCGTTAGTGCGCATGTGTGGGCTCGATTCGCGCAATGGTATATAAGCATCCTTGACACCAGCGCTACGCTACTGCTGGTATTCTAGTAGTATCCAGTTGGGAGCGTGACTGTGTTGGTAGAGAGACAGCTCGTGCCGACAGGAGCATCAAATGATTGGTGTCCGCCGTTGTCGCGCTTCAGAGTTCCGTTCGCATTAGAACACGTTCCTCGATGGCAGATAGTGCGATGGGTACGTCCAGTATACACTGTCTCAATAAGCTGTAAGTCATCGACTGCGGCGCGTTCATTCTGATCAGCAAAGACGTGGGATGTCCAAATAGATATGTCTATGCAGCGTAAAGACTCGGCTTTGCGATCGCAGTCGTACCCATTCCATGGCCAAGGAAACAAACAGTGGCATCAATGAAACAGCAAAGCCGATTGTGACTGCTTGCTTCCGCTCTCTCTCTCCACACGGACCCATGGCGCAGTAACCACAGTAGCGCGATTGTCATAACATTACGCTCCGCGCCAAGTCGAAAAGCCCACGTGAAACCTTGAAGGCGTCTCCTCTACGAGTACTATTGCAAAATGAGGCCACGTGGAACGGAGCTCGTGTGCAGAAACAGGGCAATTGCGTTATGCTGAACTCTCTTTCTCTGACTCTTTGTGTATCCGGATAGTGTATGGACAGTATACCATCCGGATCCGAACTTAGGTGAAACCAGTAAATATGGCGAATGTGCGATCTCAACAGCACACGCGACAAATGAAAAGCGGACGCGAACGAAAATGGCGCGCATGTACTGCAGTCGCCTCTGAGTGCGCACCATGGCAGCTGCAAACGTGCATGCATGCATGTGTTAGTATGTGTGAGTGTATGTGAATGCGTGTGTGCGAATGTGGCTCATGCTGCTTGCCCTGCACTCCTCCTCGTAGGCATTAACGAGCGGTTGATATTTTTAGTCGTGGAGCTATTCTGCAACCGTTATGTGTGTGTGCGTGCCTGTGAGGACGGAAGCGCCCGTATAACATATCCATCACGAGTCTGCGTGAATAGAGCATGCACCGTGGGGGAGCAGGGGTAGTAGTGGTGGGTAGTACGGACGGGAGTACGCGCGAGATCCGACATGGCGCGACGCATGAGCCATGAAGTACGCAGGCTGACAGGACGTCCAGTTGAGCAAATGGATCATAACGCTGTGTGTTTATGTGTGTGGGTTGTGCTTTAGACTCGTCCTGCGTCTCGTAGCAATACGCGCAGTGAACAGCGGCATCTGCTCGTCGAGCTGGAATTGGACGACTCCGTGATGCTCGCGCCGACGCGATGCGTACACCCGCGGCAGTCTCCAACAGCTCTGCAACCTTCAGTCGACCGCGAGGCACGTCGACGACGACGAGTTTCCGCAGAGGACGCCGTGTACGTTGACAATGCGTGTGATCCGCATCCTGCGTATGATGCCAACTATGACGACGATCTGCCAAGTCCAGTTGGTGCAAATTTCCAGCGTCCTTACTCGGCAACGCGGTCGTCGTCGGCTCGGTCATTGGCAGCATATGAGCACGCGATGGCTCGTTCGCAGTCTCATCCAGGTTACGCCGCGTATCAGGACAGCGCGACGGTACGCCAGGCGCAGCAGAATCGTGCCAAGAAGCTCTCGAGTCCGTACAAGTTGAAGCGAACCGTGCTCAGCAGCCGATATCCACAAGAACCAGTGTCTGTTTCTGGCGGAGCCACCGACGGCCGACGGTCCAGTTCTCGACATGCAGCGCCAAGTGACTCTCCGTTATTGCTGATTTCGAGTGCACTGCGACAGAACATGCAACTGCGAGATCAGCTTCTGAGTCAATTACACCATGAAATTGCCAGTAGCTCCTCACGACACCAGCCAGCGACATTGCAACCACATTTCGTGAAAATGCTCAACAAACTGCGTAGTCTGTCGCTGTCGATCGTGGAGATGCAAGTGTACTTCCAGAACGAAGTTGTTGCAGGGCAAGTGGCAGAGTCTGCGGCCTCCATCGCGAATCTTGAGCGTGAATTCCAGACGTATTCGCTCAAGATGATCGCGTCGGACGCAGACTTCTTGTCCTGCTTCAGCCCGCTCATTCGCGTTTTCGATCGGAATGGCGCAAGTCTCTCGCGGAATCCGTTTCTCGATGGACTCTCCTTGGATTCGTCCGAGTTGCTGCTTTGCTCGTGTAACCAGGTATCCTCGGCGTCGTATCACTCGGCGTCATCGTACGCGTCAACGATGTCGTCGCCAACAGCGTCGCCATCGTCGGCGGCTCTTTTTCAGCTGCTAGTTCACAAGCTCGAGGCATTTGCGACTTACACGCGGAAAAACGTGCCGACATGGCAGATCCTGCCTCCAGAACGAATTGCCGTCGCACTTTTGCATCTTGCTGAGTTGGAGAATTGTTCCAATGCGACCAGATTGCTTCCAAGTTACCTCAAGCCTGCCACGTCTTTTGCCCACAGGACTCCAGATTGGTCTCCATCGTCAAGACCGCTTGCGCAGCATCAGCGTGCCCCGTATTTGTTTGACAACTCGCATTCCGTTTCCGAAATTGACTGCTTTGACGACGAACAAGACGGCTTCGCAGTCCACCCTCGACCCAGCTTTGAGGCATGGCCAGTGGTAGGTCCTGTAAACTCTCTTCCTCAAGTATGCATATCATCAGAAGCTGTACTTTCTCGAGGGAAACAATCGATTACAGCACCAGACAGCGCACACACTGTCAAGAGTAATCGAATGCCTCCTGTCGTTTCGGTAGGCGACTCCGGTGTACCATCAGTAGCAGAGTTCAAAGAGTACACAACTCTGCCAGTGTCTGCGAAAAAGCGGAAAGGAACTTGTTCTAGTCCAGTTGGCATCGTTGAGGTGACGCTGGATAAACGCCAAGAGAAAATGTCGGGGACAGCAACACCAGACACGTCTGTGCCGGTTCAGTGCGAAGTCAAGGCGCCAGTTTATGTGCGAATAGTTGGGGAAGAAGCAATGGAGCCGCCACTGGATCAAATCGAAGCTGAATGTGTGGCTGTGCAAGAGACCGACCCATCTGCGAGCATACACAAAAGCGAGAAAGCTGCCGAGATGATTTATTCCTCGTGCCAGTCAACTGAATCGCCTCCTGGAACATCCAGACTGAATAATCAAAGTGCGATTGTCGAACCACGCTCGCCAGTCGAGCATGACCAAATGCTGGCGTCACCTCGTTCACCTGACACCAGCGAGATCCCCCCGAGAAAGTACGCATTCTCAGCCACCGCAGACGATCGTGTCGTGGAAAGAGTGCCCATCAATGAGGGGCATGGTCAAGAAGGAAGCGAGCATTCTAGCCGCGATTCGCCGCGAGATCTCTTGTCACAAGACTCACAACCACAAAAAGTGACCGACGACGCTCAGCAGCCCCTGAGCGTATCATCACTGGATTTGTGTGTCGCCGCCAGTTCGACACGAGAAGCGTCAGCTCCAAGCGAAGTCGGCAAGATATTCGACAATGAGTGCGCCTGCACTGAGCGAAAAGGCATATTTCAGCCAACCGACAAGTTGCAACTACAGTCATCCGAAGAGACTTCCGAAGGCAGCATCTTTGAGTATTCGTCAGAGCACACACTTTCGATGATTGCATCTGCGCTGGATTTGCTTCCTCGTTTTGGAAATCTCGAGTCTGGGGAGAAGGTTTCAGATTCACTGCCAAGTGCTCTTAGCAACATGTATTCATGCGACGAGTCTGAAAAAAAAACGAGATTCGGCTCGGGAAATGGAAGTAATACCAGTGATCCAGTTGCATCGTCCGCGTGGCTATGCCCACCAGACATCACTGAAGATTTTCCTGCCGCCCCAGAAGAAGAGAGTTTCTCGCTCGTCCATTCGTTGTTATATGAAGTATTAAAGGCGGATGATTATCCGAACGAGGCCTCGGACTGCCCCACAGAAACCAGCGATCCCGTGCTGGAGAAGATATACTCGTTGTGTCGAGATGTTCAGGTTGCAGCATACGATATGAGTCGTCAGCATGGTCTGGATCCATTCGCGATGTTCCACGTTGAAGACTCAATCAGCTCACCTACTCCTGCGGAGCCACGCCAATTTGTAGCAGGCCGGCATGTGATGAACTCCTTTGAACCACCTCGGTACTTGGAGCGTGAGCTGAAAAGCCTTCGTCGCTACTTTCGACCATGGAGAGACTTCACTTTGCATCAAATGGAGGCAAAACGTCAAGTGAAGCTCAAGGCAGCCCGCCGACGCGTATTCACGTTTGTGTGTGACGTTCATCGAGCCCGGATAGAGGCTGAGATCAAGGCAGGAATCCTGCGAAGAAACTCTGCAGCAACGCGAATACAGGAAAACTGGGAGGTGCATCGGCTGAAAATGCTTGTGACGAAAAGAGAAGCTGCATTCAAATTGATGCACATGGCATTCAAGCGTTTTCACCTGTTTGTGAGAGTCAATCACTGTCGTCACGTACGCGAGAATGCCAAGGAGAAGATATTCCGTTGGTGGCGCCAGCGTCGTGCCGCAATCCGAAAGCAATCCGCAGAACGAGCTCGAATAGAGCAAACGCAACAGCGTCAAGTGCAAGCAGCAAGAGGGTTGCAGCATTTCTTTCGAGAGCATTCGTTGCGTCATCGACTCGCACGAGCAGAAGCGCAAAACCAGCAGATGCTGTTCAGAGATCGATTGCGTGCTACCAAAGCACGCCGCGACGACGAGAAACGGCAGAAATTGGAGTCGAAACGACGTCGAGAGCTCGAATTGAAGATGAAAGTCGCAGTGTCCGACTTCGAGTGCAAGTGGAAGCACGCCGAAAGTGAGCGAACAAAGCTTTTGACCCACCACGAGCAAGTTGTCGGGCGATTCCAGCGATTGGAGGGACAGCAACGGCGGCAATGGGCCGAGTCCAAGATCTCCGCATTCATCGAGACATGTTTGCTCCACCAGAAAATCAAGAGCATTGAAAAGGAGAAAGAAACAAACGAAGTGCAGTGGCGACTGACGATGCGCGCAAAGGAGAAACTGGAGCTTGATGCCGAGAAATGGCGAGCGAAAGACAAGGTTCAATTTCGAGTCTTGCAGCGCAAACTCGGCAAACTGGAGAAGGAAAAGGAAAGTCTCGTTGATCGCCAGCAGGTGCTCATCCAGAGTCATGCGCAGCGACTGCAAACTGTCTGCGAAAATGCTGCGCGAAAAACGATTCAGTCATTTCTTGATGCACGCCTTGCTGCACACAAATCCAACCAAGAGCGATTGCAGTTGCTGGCGGCGCAGAAGCAAATTGTTGTGGAGCGAGAAGAACAAGAACGAATGGTTTGCGAAGACGTCGCAGAGCGTGCGCGAGTCGCACGTGTGGAAATGATGCATCTGGAGACCCTGCTTCGGCAAGCGTACCAGGACTTCAGCGGCTTAACGATCGAGCAACGACGCTTGGTCGCAGAGAAAGATCGCGAAGCAGTGAATGCTGCCAAAGCACTTGCAGAAAGTGTCGCGGCGAAAAATAGAATCACCATATCCAAGTGGATCGAGCGCCAGATCAGTATCTCAACGCAGAAGGTGAACGAGAGCAATTTGAAGAATGCGTATGCCCAAGCACTTGAACGCGAGATGCAGCACCGATTCGAGTTGGAGCAACAGCAACAAGCATTGCAGCGGAAACGAGAAGAAGAGAAACGTAGTCACCACGTTCAAGCGAATCTTGCACGGTTGCAGCGACGAAATTCACAAGGGAAAGCACAAGCGCTTTTCAAGAAACGCCAACGAGAGCGTGCGACTGCAGCAATTTGCTCCTTTGTTGAAAGCCGAGCGCAGAGCTCGCGTGCACTGAAAGCTTTGAACGACTCTCGCCGCCAATCAGAAGAGCAGCAAATGCGAGACTTCCAATTAGAGCAAGAGGTGCGGAAGCATCTGGTGAATATCATCCTCGATACAAAGTCTATCGTGGAGAAGTTGGCGCGTGAGAACACTGCTGCTGTGATGGCTGTGGATCGATTACATGCGTCGATATTGTATCGGTGCTCTCGGCTGAAGTACCTGAAGGCTTGCACACTCGCTCGCCGGATCCAACGCCGTTGGCGTACGCACCAAGTGGAACTCGCAAAACGGCGAGAAATGGAGCATATAAGGACCGCGAAGCTGGATGCTCTGCGTCGTCGTGTACATACTCGAAAGATCCAACGGAGATGGAGGACGTGGCGTCACGAGGTCGAGATGTGTCGCGAAGCTGAACGAGAGAAGCGTGAGAAGTGCGATGCTTTGCATCGTCGTGCTTGTGCTCGCAAGATCCAACACCGTTGGCGTATGCACCAAATGGAACTCGAGATGCAACAAGAGATGGAGCGCGTGAGGACTGTGAAGATGCAGGCGCTATGTCGTCGTGTACATGCTCGAAAAATCCAAAGGAGGTGGAGGATTTGGCGGCATGACATCAAGACTCGTCGTGACGCTGACCGAGTGAGGCGTAAGAAGTGCGATGCTCTGTGTCGTCGCACGTGTGCTCGCAAAATCCGACGCTGCTGGCGCCGACATCAAGCTGAAGTCAAAACACGCCGAGAGTTTGAGCGCGTCAAAATCATGAAGCTGGAGGTGCTACGACGTCGCATACACGTTCGCAAGATCCAATGGAGATGGAGGACCTGGTGCCGTGACGTTGAAATGCATCGTCGTCGCGAGAAGTGCGATTTGCTTTGTCACCGTGCATGTGCTCGTAAAATCCAACGGCAGTGGCGATATTGGCGAGTGGGGAAAGAGAGGCGCGAAGCACTCGAGAAGCGAAAGCAGGAGCTGCTTCTGATCATCCGATGCAGGATTGGCGCTCGTAAGATCCTAAAACGGTGGCGGGCGCAGCGAGCAGAGCTCGAGAAAGCAATAGCTCGACAAGAGCGAGCAGTTCAAATATATCGAAGAGCATGTGCTCATAAGATCCAACAATACTGGTGCCGATGGCGGCAAATGGTGCGACTATGCCGAGATATTGAAGAACGTCGACGTGTAGAGCAGATTGAGGCCACTCGTCGTCGATTTTTGGTGCGCAAGATACAAAAATGGTGGAGGCAGATGCTGCTACGCAAAGAGCGTCAACGAGCTCTGTGTCAGCAAGAGGCAGAGACTGAGCGACGACAACTGCAGGCTAAGTTGATGCGCGTACACTGCTGCGCAAGAAAGATCCAACGCAAGTGGCGTCAGTGGCGTATCGAAGTCGACGAACGCCAAAAGGCTGCGCAGAAATTAGCTCTGGAATGTCTCGAGGCAGAAACTGCGAAGCTCGTGCAGATGGAATGGATGCGTTGTCGCGCATGCGCTCGCAAAATCCAGGAACGGTGGCGACTCTGGCGAGTAAAACTCGAAGAGTGTCGACTTATTGCAGAACAACTTGCCCGCGAGTACAGTCAAAAGGAAACAGCGAGGCTGGTGAAACTAGACTCTCTATGGTGTCATGCCTGTGCGCGTGTAATCCAGCGGCACTGGTGGGAGCACTGGCAGAGGAAGATGGAAGCGTATCAGAAAGCTGCTGTCGACCTTGCTATTGAATACATCGTGGCAGAAACAGCGAGACTTTGTAAAGCAGACGCTATGCGCCGTCATGGCTGCGCACAAAAGATCCAGCGAGTTTGGCGTCACTGGCGAATACTTACCAAGGAATGTCGATTGGTGGCAGAACGAGTATTTAGTGAATGCCTAGTCGTAGGGAGAGACACAGTGGCGGCGGTGATGTGCATGCGGCGTCGTACTTGCGCTCGTAGTATCTGGCGACACTGGCGTCAGTGGCTGGTGGAGCGCGAGGCACATCATCGTGCAGAAGAAGGAATCGCTGTGAGCCTGGAACGACTTCGTCGGCGAATTTGTGGCAGTCGGATCCTGAACAAATGGAGAAAATGGCAGCAAAACCGTGAAGAAACTCGCATTGTGCGCGCTGCGATTTGGATTGAGACCGTGTGGTGCGGCTTCCACACTCACGAGCAGTTTAAAATTCTGAAACACGCGCGGTACCAGGAGGAGATTCGGTTATATGAACTACGGATGAGTGGGTTCGCGAGTAAGATTCAACGCGGCTGGCGGCAATGGTTCAAGCGCATTGCCAAGGCGAAGCGAGCGATTGTGAAAATGCAGGAAGACCAGCTCGTCCGAGATGCGAAGGAGCACCGACACCGGTTTGCAGCACGATGGATTCAGGCGCGATGGGCTGGATATCGCTGCCGATTGATTTATGTTGACATTCGTGCAATGTTATACGAGCAGATATGCGTCCAGGCTGACGACTTCGATTCGAACTATCTCGAGGGCGCTAACTCTTCTTTTGAACGTGACGAGAAGCGTCAAGATGAGTCCGAGCGACAGCATCATGCATTCCAACTTGGCATCCGTCTGGGGCTACAGCAGTGGGTGTGTCATCAACTGCCGCATATCTTCTCATCGGCGACAAACGCAGCAGTCGTTCGTGAAAATGCGGTACGGGTCATGCAGCAGTTATGCCGCAGTTTCCTGGCACGACAGCGGCAGTATTTTGTTCACCGTGCGCTGAACGATCTTCACAGAAGCAGTGTTGGTGACAAACGTCACAGCCAAATCCATTTGTATTTTGCAAACGGTCGAGCGTGGATGACATCCAACCAGAGCACTTGTAGCTACCGACTTCGTTTCGATGCTGTAATGACACACAAGCTCCTGCACGTTTTTGATCCCGCCGCACACACAGCAGCCGAGCTGAACGAAGCGCTCGAAGACCTCGCCATGGACGTACAGCCAATTTTCGACAATGCTGGACGTGATCTACTTCTGATAGGCACACTGAGATTTATCGACGTGGACGAAATGGACCTGCCGAATTTCTGCATGCTCACGCGGAAAATGGGACGGATCCGGTCGATGCACAAACGCAAGCGATTGCAACCAGAGCGACCAATTGTGACCCGCGCACACTCACTCACGTCATCACAGCAGGAGTTTGAAAAGCTGACGATCTTTGACGCCGTCGAGACTGCATCCGTTGATGACGCCCGCTTCTTGCTAGCTAACGGTGCTGACCTAGCTGCACTGGAGCCGTCGACTGGCCGGAATGCGCTGCATTTGCTCGCATTTTGCTCCGAGACGTTCCGTTTGCGCCTGGAAATGCTCCGGTTTCTAATTCTAGAAGCGCATCTGGATGTGAACGCAGTCGACGCGCATGGAGATCCGCCATTGTTCATGTTTGCTGCTTGCGGGCATCTGGAGTTGATGAAGACGCTGATCGAGTATGGCGCCAACTGGACGTTGACCAACAAGAAAGAGCAAAACGTGCTTCATCGCGCATGTGACGTCGATCAAGTTGAGGTCTGCGGGTACCTCCACGAGAAGTTTGGATCGGCAGCAGACCCTGACGGCAAACTCGATCGTACGCTCCACGTAGTCAATCTCTCAGGACGGTCACCTCTGCACATTGTTGCCGAGAAAGGGTTTGTAGAATGCGCCAACCAAATTCTTAGTGCTGCAAACGATGAGGCCTCAAAGTGTCTGTTATCTCAGCGTGACCGAGCTGGACGAACCCCACTCCAGGTAGCCATCGTTCACGGTCACTCGGACCTTGTCGCATTGCTTTTGAAGCAGGACGACGTTGGTGCAAACTATTGCGACCAACTGCAGCGCTTTCCTGTACATCTCGCAGTGGATGCGATCCACGGTGCTGACGTGATATCGTTGCTCGCATCGCATGGAGCAGTCTTGAATGCTGTCGACGAGCGTGGAGACACAGCGCTGCATTGGGCGGCACTCTCGGGTCGACTCGCGGTTATCCAAGTGTTGTTGAATCTCGGCGCAGACCCGTCCGTCCGCAACAGCGATTGGGAGCTCCCAGTGCACGTCGGCGCTTCCTACGGTCACTTAGAGTGCGTCCGTGTGCTGCTTGATGCTCACAAGCAGTCCCCGGGCATCAGCAGTGACGACGACATTCTCATTCTCGAAGCCGAGTTGGAGCAGCACCAGGCGTCTGGAAAGTCCTACTACTGCTACAAAGCCCCATCACCGACGGCGTCCATGATACGCAGCAGTGTGGCGTCTTCATCATTCAGTGGGGATGCGAACAACAAGGTCGAGTACTGGGATGAACTGCACCAAGAAGTGCAGCTTGTCGAAGAAAGTGGCAACTTTTCCTCGGAAGACGAGGACTTTTTGGATCACGATGAGTATGAGGAAGACGAAGAGTTTTGAGTGTGTCTAACTAAAATGCTTTCTGCGAGTCTGGTGAATGAGGATGACGTCCATCAGCGAATTGAAAAACCTGACGCTACTTCGACGTTCGATACTGGCGCGGCCGGATGGTTGTGAGGTTCAACCAAACTCGAAGCACGTTGACTCGAGTCACTCGGACGCTTGAATGCGATGCACTTAACAACGTTGCTTCACGCATGTTTTTCAAAGACAAAAGAGTGGCAAATCACGCACATTAGAGGGACCAACTGTATTTTCTTTTCGTGCTGGCCGTCTAGTAGCTACTGGGCATTTTGTCGATGACGATAAAGGAAAAAGTTAGCATTGACCGCTGTTACTGTCCCCTCCATTGGCCACCTTCTCATTCTTTTGTGTCTTGGATTGTAGGTTGTGCCGGCAATTTCCGTATTCACATGGCGTCTCATGCTCCCACCGTTTTCTTGCGGCGATAGGCGCTTTGCACGGTGTTCCGCAGCAGCATGGTGACGGTCATGGGGCCGACGCCGCCGGGCACGGGCGTGATCGCGTGTGCCACTTTCGACGCTTCTTCGTAGTTTACATCGCCCACGAGGCGGTATCCAGCCTTCTTGCTGACGTCGTCGACGGGGTTGATGCCGACGTCGATCACCGTCGCACCAGGCTTGATCCAATCGCCGCGCACAAAGTTGGCGCGGCCGATGGCAGCGATGAGGATGTCGGCCTCTCGCACGCGCGCCTTCAGGTCCTCGGTCCTGGAGTGGCAGATCGTGATCGTGGCGTTGCGATGCAGACACAACAGGGACACAGGAAGCCCCACGATTTGGCTGCGTCCGAGCACCACGACGCGTTTGCCCTCGATAGGGACGTCGTAGCTGTCAAGGAGCTCAATACATCCTGCTGGCGTGCACGGGATATTGAAAGACGGCCCAGACTCTTCCAGGCTTCTATTCGCATCCTTGCGCGCCGCTCTCTTGGTTGCGTACTGGAAAAGCACAGCGTGGCTCTCAGGATGCAGGCCGTCCACGTCTTTTGCGGGAGCGATGGTCGCGAGAATCGCGTCTTCGTCGCAGAAGCTCGGCAGCGGTAGCTGCACGATGATCCCGTCCACGTCGTCGCGCGCATTGAGCTTCTGGATCGTATCCAGGATCTCCTGCACCACTGCTCGCTGCTGCTGCATGCGTTCCCCAGTGCCATCTTCTCCTGCTTCAAGCGCATCTGGTAACGGTATATGCACTTTCCACGACTCAATGCTGACGGCCGTGCACGCGCGCTGCTTCATGCGTACGTACGTGGCCGAGTCCTTGCGCGCGCCGACGACCACGACCGCGAGGCCCACGCGGCGGCCGTGCTGCTGGAGGAACGCCGCGCACGCCGGTGCGAGCTCATGCTGCTGGATGCGCTCGCTCGTGGCCTTGCCGTCCAGCACGATGGCATGCGGTTGCTCCTGCTGCTGGTGATTCTCTGTCATCTCTCGACGGCCGAAGGAAAGAAATGAGCGTCCCCTTCTTCTTCTTCTTGGATACGTTGCGAATCAGCAATGAGTGACATGCATTCAGCGTGAATGCAAATTCGACTTGCAGGTCCCTTTGAAAGTTGATTGACCGGCTTTGGCGGGTAGAACGTGGCACAAATGCCACGCGCTGCTTTCATTGGATGAAATTGATACAAGAAAAAAGTTGTGCAATTGTGCAACCCGAGCCCTAGTGAAAGGACCAACATTCGATGGAAGAGGGGCTTGCATTGGAAGCTGGGCACGAATGTGCCAACTGCAAGTTGGATGGAAGCTTCAGCACATCTGATTGAAACCCGAAAGTCCATAGCAAGGGGTGAACGCATCGCGGGGCTTTTGATGGAGATGCTCTGCCACTACGAGCAGAAAGATTGCACGGAGATTGCTTGCAGCGGTTAAGGAGTATGCCATCTTCATCCTTAAGCTGATCGTCTATTCCATCTTTGTCTCGGCATTGTTTGCCATGGGATTTCAGTCTTGTGTCAATCTGTCTTTCCTTCTTCTCTCAAAGTAGAGTAGGCGCACAGCCGTCTCAAATCTTCTTGCGAGATCAGCGATTTATACGACAAGACCAGCAGCCAGGACGTCTCAGTCACATACTGTCCTAACAAAGTACTTTTTACGACAAGGTACTATGTTTCATGATCGCATCAGATTGGCTGATACCAGCTCTCTTCTTTGCTACGATTGGCCAATAATCCTCCAGATCCCTGCGGAGGTTTCAGCAATTCACAGGGCATACTCGTCGCGCGCATATTCGCCCCCTCTTCGCGACCATGGTGCTGCTCGAGCTCTTCCGCTTCTGCTTCCTGGCGCTGACGGACGCCGCGATGCTGCCGGCGCTGGGTGTGATGAAGCGCAACCACCGGCACTTCGAGCTCTTCGTCGGCGTCTTCCACCTTTGCATCTCGTTCTGCTTCAACGCAGCCGAGGCGTTCCAGGCGCAGCTCTTTTTGCGCGAGCTCCAGTGGCACTTCATCTCGGACGTGCTCTCCATCACGTACTTTTTGCTGCTCTGCGTGCACCTCATGGGTTTCAAGGACGAGGATCGCAACATTATGCTGCGTTACGTGGCGTTCGCGTTCGCGTGGCTCATGAAGGCCAAGGACGGGTGGGACTCGACCGTGTACGAGGTGCTGCTCATCGCGAGCTACGTCGCAGGCGTCGGCTATCGTCGTGTGGTCTCGCATGACAAGTCGATCGCGCCCATCCAGAAGGACAAAGCCAAGCTCGCGCTTATCTTCCTCGTGTGCGCGGCACTGGCCGGCGGCATCCCCATCTACTTCGGCGGCAACACAAAGGAAGACGCGAGCGCATTAACGGGCGTGGGATTCGTCAAGGGATGCATGCACATCCTTGGCGGCGCGGCGTTCTACTATGCATGGCTAGCAGTCCCGTGTCTGGACTCGAAAAAGACAGACCTCATGCCAACATACAGCAGCTATCTGTAAAAGAAGGACTCTAAAATCTAAAGCCTTCGAGAAAAAAAGGCACTGGCATCACGACCGAGACTGGAGAAAGCAGTCGTAGAGCTTTCGGACAGGCCGGATATCGTCTTCCGTGAGAAACTAGAAAACAACAACACCTGTCAAAAATATAAACAAAATACACCACTCATAGCATAGAAGCAGCTTGGATTGCTCTCGTACCGCACGTTGGTTGGACCGCTCGACGTACTTGGCGTACACCAGGAGCTGCACATGGAGAAGTTGGAGAAACCGCGCGCTGGGCTTGAACACATCGTCGTTCGATGCAAAGTTGCGCTCGCTCTGAAAAAGTTTGAGCAGCGCATACGCCTCGTAGCTCTGGTGGAGCGCCTCATTGGCATCGCTCCGCCGCTCTTGAGCTCGAAGGTATGCTTTCATAACGCTCTTCTCGGTCGCTAACTGGTCATCCGTCCATTCTGGACAGCTCAGCACCCTCTTGAACCACTGAGTCGGAGAACCGTTTTTGTCGATGGCATCTCCTTGAGACTGCAACAGCACTGGTAGCTTGGTCGTTTTTGACTTCGTGTCAACAGACTCAGGTGAAGGCGGCAAACCAGGCTTGTGAGCCACTGCGAGAGCGTGTTGCGGGTCTTGAAACAGCACACTACGCACCGTTTGCTTGACAAGATGCTCCAGCAGCCATTTGTCGCCATGATCACTTGATTCCATGAGTACGAACGGATTCGAGCCGCACGCGCTGAAATACTGAAATGGGACCCGAGAGGTCACGCCTTTTCGAGGACACATGATCGCGTGTCAACCGTCACGGATCCGCACTTTACCATATCTTTCGCGAAACCAGAGCCATGTCGAAAGCGCAGAAGAAGGACGACGTCTCTGTCGGCACGCTGCGAGTCGTGTACCACGACATACCCAAGGAGCTCGAGGAGCTCATCCTCAACAGCGCCACGAACGCGCTTAAGGCGCTCTACAAGGGCGAGAAGAACCAGTTCACCGAGGTCGCTCAACAGATCAAGAAGGAGGTCGAGGAGCTCGAGACGGGCGCGTGGCACGTGATCGTGGGCAAATCCTTCGGATCTTTCGTATCGCACGAGGTCAAGACGTGAGTTTTGTTGCTTGTTACTGTCTCCTTGGATTGCACTGCTTGCTTGGGGACACTGATCACCATGTTGGCGTGAATCTGCCTCTTGCGTGAGCAGAATGCTGTATTTCTTTCTAGGACAAATCGGCTTCTTAGTCTATCGACATGGGTGAGGAGAGAGCGAAAGCAGGCGCTGCGTTTAAATAAGAATTCATATTTGATTGCTTTACCTCACGTTTGCGCGTCTTCTCTACACATGTTCATCATTGCGTTCTTCTTGCATTGTCTCTTTACCGCACGTGCTGCTTGCTTCCTCCAGCGCAGCTCTTCAACAGACATCCACATCGTCTTTACCACATATCCTCCAAGCAGAGCCGAATGCACATGAGCATCTCTATATTGTCACTTGTTTCCGTGACCAACTCCGTTCACTCGACCACTGTTTTGCTCCAAAAATCGACATTTCTCCGCACGTTTGCTCATCTGACATATCCGTTCGGATTGAGCTGGTTCTGATGCGGATACTGAGAAGTAGGCGCTGCCGTGATATGATGAAATGCGCGCTTGAGTTCCTCTCGGACCATTGCGGTGTACTGCACGATCCGCACGATTTCTTTCTCTCGGTCTTCCTTCCATCGTCGAATGGACTGCATCGTCACCTGCAACGCTTGATTGATCTGCAGCACACTTTGATGGAACGCGTTCGGACTCATCAGACTCGCAGTCTCCAGCGTGATGGCCATTTGCTGTTGCAGCGTCGCTGCGTTCGTATTGGTTATGTTGATCTGCTCCGAGAGCTCCATACACTTTCGGTGGCTCGCAGTCGCGACCTGCGGGATATCGGACAGCGAGTCCATGCGCAGCCGCTTGACTTCTCGCATGATCGAGGACGACTGCAAGATCAGCGCGACCAACGCGGCCGTTCGATTGGTCTGAGCTACTTGGAGCATTTTCTGTTGCTGCTTGAGCGTCATCATCGACTGCTGTGCGGCCTGTAGATTCTGCGTAGAAAGCTGCACGATGTGCGCATTCAACGTCGTCACGCTCTTCTCCAGCTTGATTGTGTACACGTTGACCTCTTGGTACCGATCGTAGAAAACTCCTTCAAGCGGATTCGCACTCCAGTCCGTCGGAGGCGGGGTCGCAGACGTGAGTGTGGTCGAGTAGCCAGTTGTCGGTGCCGGCACACCTGACACCGGGATCTGTGGCACCTGGGGGCTACTGTTCCCGGCTACAGAGCCATTGGTACCGTTTCCAATCGGTACATTCGGCGCTCCTACATACGCACCGTTTGCCTGCATCCCCACTGGCGTCGGCGGCCGCGTTGGAGGAGCGTATGGCATCTGTGTCGGCTGTTGCACTACCACTGGACTGACCCCATTGGACTCATTGACGCTTCCTGCCGAAGTATTGATCGTGTCGTACGCATTCGAGCTCACAACTTGCTGGATCCCAAACTGCTGCATGCTGTTAGAGAGAGCGGTTTGAGAACTCACGTTCGGGGCAGGGGTACTAATCGGTTCAATGGCCATCGTCAATGGCTGCTGAAATTGATTTTGTTGCGGGATCACGTTTGGATTCGCTGCCACCAAAGAAGATCGGTCCGTAGTCGGATGTGCATCTGGTGTTGCCTGCGGATACGCGCTTCGCTGTCCTGGCCAACCACCCTGATTCGACCTTGCGCCAATTTGAGACTGCTCCATCGCACTCAACTGCGCTCGAAGGATCCGATCACGATCGATGAACCCATTTCCGTTTCCTGCATCAGCTGCCAGTCCTGTTTGTCTGTTGTGTCTATTGTTTCCATCGTCCTCCGAGTCGGAATCCAGCAAAATGACCTCGACATTCGACATCTCTCGTTTTCTTTTCTCGCCAACGCCGCTCTGGTCTCCAGGTTCGTCTGTCGTGGCCTGCGCAGCTACGCTTGCATCATTTGCACTCGGATCCAAGGTTTTCGCGCTCGCGCCTGCCGCATTCGCGGCAATCATTTCCGTGATGGTTGTCTGGAAGTTTTTCGACCAATTTGCCTTTTTCAGGAGTGATCCTCGCGCTCCTGAGCCGCAGAGAAACAGCAGCATGTTGCGAATTATTTACAAAATGCCGACAAATTAAGCTGCGCAACGCAGCAAAAAATGATAATAATAAAAAGAGACGCACCTTCCATAGCGAACTTTCTATGATGTTGTACTTTCGGGATGCTGTGGATCGCATCAAAGCACGCGGTGCAGAAACTCAGATCGCACTCGGCACAATAGTACACGACGCGCTCCAGCTGGCACTGCGGACAGCCTAGGGGATCACCGCATATTACCACACACATTATTCGTGAGATATTTACCGCCATATACCTCTGCATAATAGTGAATAGCTCCATTTCTCACTTGAGCACACTGTCTGGGGGTGCTGAAGCTGCTCTGGGGTCGTGTGGAACGTGTCGAAACACTTGGAGCAGACTGGCACACCGCGCAGGATGCAGTTCTTCTCGAGGCATTTCTGGTCCGCGAGTCGTTGGAGCCCTCCGTCGCGTCTCCGTTGACAGGGCGCGCATCGTGGAATCGCTAGCGCTGCAAATGATGCAAAGAGAAGAGCCATTATTCCACACCCACTCACTAGCGCACCATACGAATGCACCCACTTACCGTCGATGAGGTCGCTCTCTTTCTTCTGGAAGGAGTGGAGGATCGTCGGGATGGCTTCGACCCAGTTCTTGGTCGTCTCGAGCGTCGCTTTCGGCTCCAGCGCGTCTGCGCTCGCTTCGGGTGCGCGCACGCTCTCGACCTGCTTGCGACGCTCCTGCAACGTCGTCGGTGACGGCTCCACCGGCGCTTCAGCAGGCGAATGCGCGGCAGGTGCCATGTCCACGTCCACTCCCTCTGGCGTGGTTGCGGTAGCAGTAGCAACAGCAGTAGAAGCACTGTCTACGACCGGCGGCTCAGCGGCGGCTGCTGTCTGTATGAGCAACACGGCGTCTGTGAGCATGGAGGTCGGCTGCAAGGGCGAGTCCGCCGCGCCGCCGTCATTGACTGCGTCCGCCATTTTCGGCGCGCAGTTCTCAAATTAACGCGGGAAGCGCACTGACCCGCAATTGGTACGTTATGTGGACCACACGAGTTTCTGTTTGCGACTTTAGTGCGCCACTTTGTACAGGCATCTGCAATCGCAGTACTCTCTATACAAATGAACCACTGCATGCGCTGCATTAACAACGAGGTAGCGGCCATGCGCAGCGCTACATGGAGTCCGCTTTCCTTGCATTGATGGCATGATTTCCGCGGCTTTTCACGCTTCCAGGTCAAATATATCTTTCCATTGGCTGGCAATCGCATCAAACTCTCTATAGTCCATCGCCACTGGCTGAAATTGGTGTTAAGTCGTCCAACTTTCTAGAACCTTTCCGGTTTCTTGTATGACTGTTCCAAATGGCCATAGTTGGAAAAAAGATCCACCCAGTGCATCAATTGGAAGAAGATGGTGGCGAGCGAGAGCGGCGCGTTGCGGGCGGAGGTGGCGGAGCTGCAGGCGCTGCTGGTGCAGAGCAAGACGCCGGGCAACGTGCGCGACCTGCAGCAGCTGCTGGCGCACAAGCAGCGCCTGCTGACGGAGCACGAAGAAGCGCAACGGCAGCAAGATGCTGCTGCTGCTGCTCCTGTGGAAGAAGAAGAGGCGCAATTGGGAGACGCAGCGCCTGCGATCCCTCAGTCAGCGCCCGTGAAGGTCGCAGCGTATGCTGTTAAGGATAGTTCTGAGGTCGACGACCTGAACGTGTACACGGAAATCTCGCGATTCGGATGGGAAGATGAAGGTGAGCGATGGCACATGGGTACGCTTTCGAATGGGTGGAGTGCAGTGATGAGTTGTACTAAATATTGCGATTTCCTGTGTGTGGTACGATAGGCTACGGTAAGGACAAGGTGTCGGTGTATGTGATGTCGGGCGTTGACGGCGTTGGCGACCTGCCGAAGGAGAATGTGTCTTGCAAGTTCACCAAGAACTCGTTTGATCTAAAGGTACGATGCTATGTGTTGCGATTCGTTGATCCAATCTTTATAACTCTGTGCTAACGATCTCATTCTCCATTATATGCAACAACAAAAAACGCATACAGATCTTGGGTCTTCACGAAAAGAACTATCGGTAAGAGACCGCAAATGATGATTGTGTTTACAGAATCCAGGCTGATTGAGCTCACATTTTCACGCTGTTTTTGCTCTGTTGCATCGGCATATGTAGTCTTGTGAAGACGTACTTGGAGAAGGAGATTGTTTCGTCGAAGAGCTCGTTCCGCGTGAAGAAGAACCGCGTGACGATCACGCTCTGGAAGGCCGACAAAAACAGCACGTGGATGAGTTTAACGGAGAAGAATCCTGGGAAGTCGCTCAAACCGAATGCGGACGACCCGGCCGCAGGCATCATGGACATGATGAAGGTGCGTCTTTGTGTCTCTGCCGGAATGCGGATATGAAACGTGGTTTTTTTTAACGTTTTTTCCATTTTTGTATCGAAACGTGGATGCAATATACTCAGAATATGTATGAGGAAGGCGACGATGACATGAAGCGCACGATCGCCAAGGCGTGGACCGAGAGTCGACAGAAGAATGCGGCCGCTGGGTTCTAACCTATGAGCTTGTATCTTCTTTATGGCGTCATGAAGCGCACTCAATGCCGCGCAAATGTACTGCATTCTTTATACCGCTGTGCTGCTGCATTGTGTTGTAATAATCTATTCTTCTGCATCGCCGTCTGCAACCTGGATCTCAACGATGTCTTCGCCCATGGTCACGACCGTCACGTCCGTGGTCTCGAGCCCCTTCTGGATCTGCTTAAACTCTTTGCTTTTCTTCACCTGGAACGTCTCGCACGTGTCACCGTTCGACTCGTCCATGAGCGACAAGTACCCGTCGTCGTCGATGCCCAGCACGCTCCACTCCATCCGCTTCGGCGCGCTGTCCACTCCGTCGAGCGCGAGCGCGTCCGGGTCACCGCCGACGACGCCGATGAGCTCGTTGTACCACTTCATCAGCCGCTTCTTCTGCTTGGTGCCCATGACGTTGAAGGGCATCGCGAGCCCGTCCTTGATAACCTGGAACACGGCTTCCACGAGCTGCTGGTCGTCGCCGCTCTGGATCGGCACGCGCTGCTTGCTGAACGTGACGTAGAACGCCACGGCGTCCACAAGCTTCTGCTGCGCGTTGTCGCTGAAGCGCGACGCCTGGTTCTTCTGCAGGAAGCGGCTCATGGTGCGCAGCTCCTTGAGGATCTTGCCCATGGCGTGCGCGAGCCGCGCCGCGTTTGCCGCATTCTTGAGCAGCTCCTGCCCGTCCTCCCAGAACTTGATGCACCGCGAGTCCATTCCACTTTTGCGATTCTTTTGGAAGGACTGCATACTTTACGTCATATATTCTATTAAGTACGAGCAAAGCATCCATTTAGACAAGCAAGCTCTCAGTTGGACCAAGAGCTCACAAAGCATGGCAGACGATCTCTATGGCGACCTGGACACGTCCATCGGCGCTTTAGAGAAGAAAGAGGCGATCGACCTCAAGCGCAAGGCCGAGCAGGAGAACGCCGCGTTGCGCCGGGAGCTCACGCTGCTGCAGACGCAGAACCGGCAGCTCGGCCAGCGGAACCAGGTGCTCGAAGTCAACGTGTCCACGCTCTTCGCCACGGCGCAGAACGAGATCAGGCGTAAGGACAAGGAGATCCAGCGGCTGCGAGACGCGCTCGATGCGCAGGAGCGGCGGCCCCGAAACGATGCGGCGCGGGCGCATAGAGGTGGCACGGGCAGTGGGTCCTATTCTGCTAGCTCGTCCAAGTCTCCTTCGCACTCCAGACACTCGAGCTTGGAACGACGCGCATGACAGCGCTGCTCTCGTAGAAGACAGTCCTATATCGCTTGTTGTGTGTAAGACTCTTTTCTCTCTTCTTCTCTTGATTAAATAGAAAAAACAATTGATACGAGCGCACGCGCGTGCCCTCGACATTTAACATTGCCTCAAATAATTATTGAAGCATCTTCGACTCTTTTTGTTGTTCCTTGGTTCGGAGTATTCGCCACACCCGCCGCAGTGATTTCAGCAGCAGCAGCAGTCTTGACAGCTCTGGAGATTCGCAGAATTCACTCGCTCCGGGTGGACGACGTAACTTGATAAAAACAGAAGATGCAAAAGCTGGAAAGGCTGGGTTTCCTTCCAAGCGCACGGGATCGATATGTACGTATAGACGTGTTTCCTTTTTTTCTTTACGCGAAGGCTGGCAGCGAGCTTGACTTGAGCTTGCATCGCTATACTCCGCGACTTTTTTCTTCTTGGTTATTTCTTCTTGGTTACAGATACGACAGCCAGACTTGAATCGTATTTATGCATTGCGAGGAGATCCTTCCTCGTGGTCGCCGACAAAAATCTCTTCAGGGTCGATGACAGCAACCCCGGGAGATGGTTTCCCCACCGATGAGTTTTTCAGTTGCTACACACATGCATCATAATCAGCCCTAGAACAACATCGACAGTTTTGAGCATACACCATCATCCGTGCATACCTGAAGCAGAGTGTCGAGACAGCCCACATCGTACTCATCCAGCAAAGATGTTTCAAAATCTTCCAATTTCTTCATAACTTGCTGCTAGAACGATGCACATAAAGACATAAACAACTACCATTGGGTGCACTCATGAATGGAAAAGCGTGAGATACGATACCTCTTCGCCTTCTCCAAAGTTGTACGTCTCGGAGTCGCTCAGCAAAGGAAGCTCGTCATCGATGAAATCCAAATGACTGGCAGCTGCTGTTCCACTCTCTCCATTTGCGTCTGGGTTCGTGTTGTTTTCACGCGCTGAACTCTCGGCAGAATTGGTTCCGTAATTCGCGAGCGTCGACGACATCGCATTTGCTATCAGCGCGTTCAAATCGCTATTTGCGAACTCGGTGCGTGGTCCAGTCGAAGACGGCGAAAACAGGCTCAGAATGTTGTTTGTGGGATCTAGCGCGGGGGTTGTGGATGGTGGATTGGAAGCGACCGTCATAGCAGATGAATTGGTGGTGGTGATAGGCGAGCTGACTTCAACGACCGAAGAAGGCTCTGAATGAGACGAAAACAAAACCCAAAAGAAGCGTCAGGAATGCTCATTTGCTGCGTATAGATCGTGGAGCAGCAGCGACTTACCAATTTTGTACAATGAACTCGCAAATTGATCGGTATCATCCGAGGGGACTTCCACAAACTTTCGCTTGCGAGGCCCTTGGTTGGGCACCTCTACATCAGTCGATGATCGCGGAAGCAACGGCGGCTCATCCATCGCCAAATACCGGAGTACTTCGCGAAATTCCTTCGGTCCAAGCAAGCTACTATTGATATAGCTAGCATAAGCAATTCGATCAAAAGTCCAGCAGGCAGAGCAATGCAGCCAACCATTTAGAAAAAGATAGGCATCTTCTTTCTAGCCAGTATCACTCATATGAAAAAAGGCAGAGGCACGTACTCTTCTGTGATCACGCTCGTTGAATCGTTGCTCGAAAGTTTCGGAATGCCCTGCTTGCCACGATAGATCTGGAACAGGATCCACATGATCTTCTTCAGCTTCTCCTGCATTATCAACTGCTTGTCTTTCGCGGTCTCCAAATGCTTCCACAGCTTGATGTTATCGCTTCGAACAATCTGAGAAGAAAGCAAACGATAACAATTAGTTTCCTAGGTATCTCAATCAACAAAATAATTAATCAGGAAGCGCACACACCGCATTATCAATCTCCAACTCTCTCAGCCGTTTCTCCATCGCTTCACTGCGCTGACGCAACTCCTTCATCTCTCGCAGCAAGTTATCTGAAATTTCACGATGAGCTTCCAAGCGGGAGTTCTACGAAATTAAACGAAAGAAAGGACAAATAAGTCCGTGGCCCAAAGTAATGCTGATGAACGCATCGTTACAAGCAAACCTGAATGGACGAGTTTACGATCTGCTGTTGTTGCTGCTGCTGCGTCGACGAGCTACCCGACGACACCTTTCGCTTGATGTAGTGCAGAAGATCCGGTCGGTCGCGCTTAAAGTACGGGTGTTGGAACTCCAAGCGCTTCGAGTCGAGCACAGTCTTGTGGAACCCATACAGGTTCAGCTGGCGCACAAACGACGGGAAGTTGCGGTGCTTGAAAAAACGCGGCAGCACCATCGCGACAAACGCCTCCAGCTGCGACACGATAATCGTATCGCCGCTCGCATTCCATCCGCAAATGTTGGAAAACTCCTGCATACTGAAAATCTCAAATGTCTTCGACAAAAACGCCGGCAGCATCACGTGCTTGTTGTCCGCCGAACCATTCGCCGTCGTCGATGTACCTGTTTTATATCATATATATGCACCGTCAGTCAGCACATTATCGATCCATACAAACTGGCATTGAGGGGGTATGCATGTAACTAAACAGCACGTACTCTTTCCCTTTGCAGCAGAGGACGCTTCTCCAGCACGCGCTGCTGCCGACGCAGTTGTGTTATTGGGTCCTGCTGCTGCTCCCCGCGAGCGCGTGGCGGCCGCGCGCGTCGTCTTCTCATCGCCCGCAGTCGCGTCGGCGCTGTCGTTGGTCGCCACTTCCTGGAGCAGCGGCGAGATTGCGAGGTCGTGTAGAGCGGCGTCCCTGTCGCCGCCATCGCTCGGGGTCTTGGCGGTCCGCATGCGCTTCGCCATCGAGTTCCTTGTTTCCCTTATTCGCTGTCGTCTCCCAATATTGCTTTCCGTAGATTAGAGAAAAGGCTGTACTCCTTTGGCTTGTTACTCTCCATGGTTGGCAGGCGGCCGATGTTATGTATCGAGGAAAACGACTATGGATGTGCGCTGCTTACTGAAACGCAGCTGCGGATTTAAGAAACCAAGTCGTCCCAAGACACGAACTGTGTTTTTTTGTTTTCTTTACGGAAAAGGGAAACTTCCCCAGGGGGATGGGCAGCATCCACAAGAAAAAATTATAAAAGCGCGCAGACAAGCGGCCGCCAATCGAACCATACAAACGGCAAGTTTAAACCTATGCTCGACAAAACCCCCATACCGAATAGGTCCATGGAAAGCCATGGGGCCGACCGGGCCGCCGCCAGATCCGACCCGTTTCCTGTGAAACATAATATTTGTTTTTCGAAAATGAACTGCAACAAGAGCCAACTCATCCTCCTCGGATCTTTTGCTAAAAGAACGCACGCAACGCACGCATTTCCATTCATTCGTCCCTGCGATGAAGAAGGCGAAAATGAAAAAAACAGCAGCGCGTTCCTGAAGCTGAAGCTACATGCCGCGCGCTTCAGGATCGCGTTTGGTTTTCCATTTGTTTTCTTTATTATTATTCTCGCAATTAATTGTCGGATTTGACGATTGAGAAACCCACTTGCTAGGTCATGATCTCCTCTTTTTTGTGAGGTCGGACGATAGCTTGTCAATCAGAAGAAAACCAAGAAGGGGTCAGAGCGGTGGACGCGTATGAGTATGTGCTGCACTATTATATGGTTGGAGCTCAACATGGGCTGCGTCTATTTTCTCAGTGCTACTTGCATGTCCATGACCAACGCACAACACACCTATGCGAAAATGGCCGTCACCCCAGTTCAGCTGCGTGGGTGAATCACGCCCTCACTCACACGTCCATATCGTGTCCAGTGCTGTACAGCACTGTAGTAGCCTTCGATCTCACCTTGATTTGACACCATCCCTTCCTCTCTTGACACAAACGCAGCATAGGTTACTTTTTGGGTTACACATGATCACTGTACCTCTCTCTCCTATGCCGCGTAACCCGCTGGGCGAAATCAGGGAGAGTGACAGTAGGGAAGACGGGAATGCACGCCAAGAACGGTGGCGGCACGGCCGCGGAAGCGCCGGAAGCTGCGCCCAGCGCCGCGGTCCACGACGCGCACGCACAAGACACGCAGACAGAAGCTGAGATGCGCCCCTCGCAGCCGCGCAAGCTCTCGTCCACGGCGCTGCCGCCGCCCACGCGCGCGCGCAAGTTGTGGACGGGCATCGACGCGTATTTCCAGTGGGCCAACACGTACTACACGGGACGGCTCGCGCTCTCGACCGCTCTCTCGTTCCTGTCGCTGTGTCTGCTGTGTCTGTTCGCGAACAACAAGCCGTTCGTGCTCTGGATCTGGATCTCGCTGCAGTCGCTCAATGTGCTGCTCGGCGTCGCGGCGCTGCCGTCCATCCAATTGTACTGGGCGGTGTCGAAGACCGACGACGAGACGCAGAAGCTGAGCACGAGCATGTTCTACAACTACGGCTCGATCCATCGCAGCGAGCCGCGCTCGAGCTCGTTCTCGTTCCTGCGCTCGGCGTTCTACGGCGTCGACCAGGAAGGGCGCCACGAATTTAGTCTGCGCCGCTCACTCGTGCTCGTCGTGTGCGAGATCGTCGTCATCTTCCAGACGTTCTCACTCGTGTGGGTCGTGCTGCTGCTTCTGGGTGTGTTCTGGGCGCACAGCGAGCTCGACGATCTCATCAAGGGCCACCTGCTCGACTCGACGGTCGTGCTCTCCATCTTTGCGGCGTTGTGCATCGTCATCCAGACGCAGCAGTTCGACCGTCTGCGCGCGCATCAACAACTGCAGCTCGGCGCTGGTCTAGAAGAGGAAGAAGCGCCGGCAGCGGCTGAAAACGACGAAGCGTCTCGCGCCAGCAGCAGCAGTATCAGCGCTCAGGACCGTCTGCTTCGACCCAACGTCGACAGCTCGCTCGTGGACGATGAAGAGCTGCAGCTGGGGTCCACTGCGAAGGGCATCGAGGAGAAGCTGCGTGTGTCGCTCTACGACGCGGTGCTGGACAGCGACTACAAGAAAGTGGAGCAGATGTTTGCGCACGCCGAAGTCGTGCTGGGCTCCAAGGTCAAGCTCCAGATACTGCTGCTCAACATGTACAACACGCCGATGCTCGTGCTCTGGTCGTTCGCTCGGACGTCGATGAATCCACTGCATGTAGCGTGTCGCGCGGGCGACGTGCGTATGGTGGAGATTCTGCTGGAAGCGGGACTCAACCCGAACTTCCTCGACAAGATTGCTGGCACGTCATTCGATCTGCAGTTGCTGTACGAGATCTGCCAGCTTCGCATGAAGAACATCACCCATGTATTGGGCTCGCCTTTGCACGTTGCCGTGCTCAATGGCCACACGGACGTTATTGACGTGCTCGTGCAGTATGGAGCGAACTTGGACGTGATCGCGAAAACGAGCTTCTTCTCGCACTCAATGCGTGTCACGCCGGTGTTTTTGTGTGACTCGACAGACGTCATCGAGTGTCTGATTCGGCACAAGGCGAACATCCTCGTGGTGCCCGGAAAAGGGAACGACATGAGCACGTCGGTGCTGCAACGAGCTCAGCTGAAGGACCGACGCGAGCTCGCGTCCGTGCTGGAGGAGTGGGGCGCGGATGTCGCTCTCACGCCTCTGCACGAGGCTGCCGCAGCAGGAGATCTGGCGACAGTCAAGCACTTGCTCTCGTGGGGAATCAATCCGGACGAACTTGGAGAGTACCAGACAGGAGTCAACCGTCGAACGCCACTGCATTGGGCTTCCGTCATGGGGAGACGACCAGTTATCGCGGAACTCATCAGGAATGGCGCAAATGGCAATGCGGCAGACAGCTTCGGGCGAACGCCGTTGCATTGGGCTGCGCGTCACAACAACTCGGAAGCGCTCGAGGAATTGCTGACGCACGACGCCGATCCCACGGTGCTTGATAACGACGGGCTCACTCCGCTAGCTTTTGCAGTTATTGGAGGCTTGGTCGACGGCAAATGCGTCGAGCTGCTGGTTCAGTTTGGCGTGGATATCGATGAATGCATCGAGAACGAGTACGGAGACACGTGTCTGCACTTGGCGCTTCGGTTGGGCCACCGTGATGTTGCGCTGGCATTGTTGAAGAATGGGCACGCGGACTTGTACTCCATGAATGCACTCGGTCGCAAGGCAGTCGAGTGCTGTGCGTCAGCTGAGTTGCAGTATGCAGTCAAAGTCGCGGGAAAATGCGTGGATGTCGTGCTGTCGTTTGATCCGGTCTTTCGGAAGTTTGCGGATCGCGTTCGAATCGGGATTGAAGAGCACTTTATCACCGTGTACATGCGTGATCCGTCGGATGACGGCAAGCGGTCGATGGAAGTGATGAAGCACGCGTCGGCTGTGGTGTGTGTTCTCAGCAGCGGGTACGAGAACAGCAACGTCTGCATGGAGGAACTCGCTTTCGCAAAGCAGAACCAAGTTCCAGGTGAGTTACTTTTATTCTGTGGTGCGTGCTTGATATTGGGTTAGTTTTAATCATGTTGCTGTTATTGTTGTAGTGGTGGCGATTTCGTGCGAGTCGATGAACATGTCTGAAGAGCTTCAAGTGTACCTCTATACCCGGCAGATCGTTCCATTCCGCGACGCAGTGACGTCCAGCCACACGATGCTGTCTACTGCTGGCTCTGTTCCTGATTCCACGATACAACACGTCGAGTTTGAACTGGACGAGCTGAAATTCCAGAGCAGTTTACGGAGCCTGATTGATGGGCTGCGAGATGAAGTGGAGCTTCATCGTCTCGGCGGACAGCAACTGCTCTCATTTGCTCAGCCAGGGATGCTCGGTGGCGCTACTGGTCGACCGTCCAGCGTGCGCTCTTCGATGCAGAGTGCGAACCTGTCGGTGTTCTTCCCGTCGATGCGCGACCCATCACTGCAAAGACTTCGGCCGTCGACAAGTGGACGAATGACTACAGGGATGCCTGTGGGCAAATCGGCTACAAACCGACGCCGTACGCTAGACGGGATCGTGAAAGATGTCATTGCGCGCTCAGGAAACAGCCTTAAAGCTGTCGCAGGGGCCTCGTTCTCGATTTTCTTGTCGCATGGTGATTGTCATCGCGAGTTCGTGACGGCGCTGTGTACGGATCTTCGTCGCCACCAGTTCCCTGTCGTCGTCGACTCGATGACGAACGTGTCGAGCATGAAAGAGCGAATCCTCGCTGCGAAGGATGCGATTCTGCAAAGTTCCATCTTTCTGGTCGTTCTATCCGAGAAAAGCGTGAAGACGGAGCTTGTGAGTGACCAGCTCGCGTTCGCTGAAGACAAAGGCAAGACCGTTGTCCCAGTGTATTTCACCAAGAAGCCCAAACTGATGGATTCGACGCTGAGCGAACTCCTGGAGCAAGAAGGTCGCATGTTCGTCTTTGGTGATGATCTGAGCTACGGCCGCGGATTCGACGAACTACTGCGTGAGCTTCGAAAGGAGCAAGACGGTAACTCGCCGGACAGTTCGATCGTGAGGCCATCCGTCCATGCTGCGGCGCAGAGATTCCTACTCAAGTCCCGACCAGTGGCTCAGACTCTCCGAGCGTCGATCGGATGATCAGCTGGCCGCCTTTTGGAGGTTTTGTAAAATTGACGCTACATTTTGTTGATATGCTCTTCCTGTGCTGTCCACGCATTCTTCCGCCATTGATCACCTCACCAACATGTCTAATGCAATTGCAACGAGTTCGTAGACAGCCAAAAAAGTTCGTAGTAGTAGGAGGCCTAGGCCGTCAAGAGCATTCATTATATTGACCATGAAAATGGACGCAACAGTTTCGTGACGAAGTTGGTCGTGCTATTTATTGTTGTTGGTGCTGTCAAACAGAGTGGGCAGAGGACGTCACGGCAGTTTTCGAGCCTTCATGCGAACGCAGAATGGCCTCCTGCGTGAAGAGATGGCAGAAAACGTGAAGCACTCGATACCGATCTTGAAGAGTGCCGCGGTGACCTGCTTGCTGTTTGGTCTGGGCATTCGAGACGCCATCTACAAGGCGATCTGGATCAGCCCGTCCAGTTGCATCCGGCAGAATTGCAAGAACGTGGTCGATGTGGCCAAGCAGCTGTCGTCCGGATGCATTCTCCTGACATCGCGCACTGCCGTCAACTTCAGTTCCTTTGGCCAGATGTACCTCGCCCTGATCCTCATCGACGTCACTCTGCTGGTTCTGCACTTCTTGAGCTCCATGGAGATTTTCACATGGATGCTACTCCCAGAAGCGCAGGAGCTCCGAAACCGGATCCAGCAGTCGATTTCGCGGGCGGCGAGCCATTTCAAGGCGCTTCTCGTGAGCAACCAATCCACTCGAAATTTGAGCACTTCTTCAACGGGATTGCTACAAATAAGCGAGCCTCCTGTTTTTGAATTGGAAGGTTTGCTCGAAGAGAATCTCTTCTACTCGTTCTTCTCGCGCTCGCTCTATCGGAGCCCGACGGTGACGGTCGGGACGTTCACGACGCAACTCATCTCCTGGCTGCTCGTGCTGCCCAACTCGGTCGTGTGGACCTGGAGTGACTCGTGGTCCGAGAAGCTACAGGTGTACCTGAGCAGCATTCGCACCTGGGTGCTCATTCTCTTGCTCACCAACATGCTCTGGAACGGCGTCGTGCTCGTCAACAAAGAGTGGGCGTATCGCTTCGTCAAAGGCACTTTTGTCTCCAGCCTCAAGATCCTGGTGGTTGGCGCATTGATGTCCTTCACCTTGCGGGTCGGCGTGTTCGCCATGTGCGAGCGCAAGTGAGAGCGCGAGAAGCAGTGAGTCTACGACGTCTCGTCGTTTCCCGGATTCTTAGCACACGGGAATACCTTCAGCCTCGAGCAAGACTACCTCGTGGTGACCCCGACGGACGTGCTCTGGATCATCTACGCGCCGCTGCTTCGGATCCTCGCGTGGAGCATCGTCGTGTTCATGCTGTACGCGACGCTAAAGTCGCTATGGCCGCGTTTGCTCAGACGAAGCTTCCACGCTCACGTTTCAACAGACTTTCCATCATTTGGCCTGCCGCCTCAGTCCGCAACACAAAGTAGACGACGTGTACACGGCCAAGCACGACAACAGACCCTCACACCAGACGGCGCGAAAATACGAGCGGTCCCAGATTGAGCAGATCCTCAGCTGCCCCGTGCGCACCAAGAGCCTTATCCGCAACACGCTGCAGATGGCGACCGTGGACGCCAGCGGCCGCGTGCACATTTCACCGAGTTGCTACTTGGACTTTGGCGTTATGATGCGCGACGGCGACGTCCGATCTCGCATCTGCTTTTCCAACATGCTCGTGAAAGCGCGACGGCCTGAGAACGATCTCTCGGTCGCTCTCGAGGACCACCCGAGCAACGTGCGACGGCGGTCGACTGTGGCGCGCGTCACGATGTTTAGTGGGCAGTCCGCAATGCGGAGGAGGTCGGACGTTGGGGTTTGAGTGCGATCACTGCACGTCGTCACGCCCGAGTGAATAGCTCTCCTTGTCATCAAATCTCTGTGGATTGGAAATATATATATTAGGGCACTTATCGTGCAATTGGACGGTTACCATCGGCAGTTTTGTGGCGCTTTCCTCTCTCAATGGATTTGTCGGTGCGCCTTATGAACTGCGCGTTACCGCCCACCGCCGAGCTTCTGCATGAGTTTGGAGCCGCCACCTTTCGGTCGGCTCTGCTGGACGCGATTGAGGCGACTCACCTTGTTGGGCTCCAGGTCCGCCGCAGATGTCTGGTATACACATACAACACACAGCCATGTCCACATACCAATCAAGGATTAGCAGCAAGCCCATGTAGCACCCTTGCAGCGCAGAATAAACGCACCTGTCGCGGCCGCTTGGGCGGCTCTGGTCCGCTGCCTGGTCCGTGGCGAGACGTCATGGAGCCGCTGCGCACGGGTGTCGCGTCGTCCGCGTGGAGGCTCTTGCCCGCTTTCCGCTCCGTCTGCTGCTGCTTCATCTCCTCATGGGCCTCTACGAGCGTCGTCTGCCAGAGCGCCTCCCACGCGCGCGCCTTGTCCTGCGGATCCATCTTGGCGTCGTGGAAGAGCGCCAGGATCTCGCGGAAGTCCTGCTTCTTGCTCAGCAGTTCTGCTTGCTCCAATTCGAACTGCGGCGGCGGTGGAGGAGGCGGCGGGGGAGGTGCCATGGGGGACGACGTCGCGGACCCGCTTCTGCCCGCCAGAGACGACGGCGCGGGCGGCGGATGCTGGGGCTCGTCCTGTTGCACCGGCATGTTCACTGACCTACCTGGAGGACGAATAATAGCATATGAGCTGCGTCGACTTTGCTGCTAAGTGGCATACGGACATTAAACCTTGTATAAGTTGATGCATTACTCCATTATCAATATAAAGAGTCTTTAATGAACAAAACAAAGAGACCTCCTCAAAGTTCGAGTCGAAAACATCACGTTTCATCACATTAACGAGTCCCGCAACAAGACCTCCTAACTGCACCGTCTATACCCCCATTTTTTGTGCAAACTCTTGTGGAAGTAGAGCGAGGGACCACTATTCGGGCACAAGATCGAGTGCAAAAGTGCTCTTCAAAAATGGACGGTCCCGCACATTCCGCAATCCGCCGTTCTTCGCCATGTTGCGCCTCGTGCCCTCGCGCGCTGCGCTGCTGCGCCGCCGCTGCTTCTCCACGAACGGTCACCCGTTCGTGTTCGAGTCGCGCCACGAGTACAACGAGTACCTGCAGACACACCAGAGCCGCCTGCCCTGGGGCTTTTCCGTGGCCACCACGAGCTTCGAGTTCGTGCCGCAGGAGGCACCGCACCTGCCGGCGACCATGACGCTCAGTCTGATCAAGCCGGTGAAGCCCACGTCGCTCTTCGGCGCTGTATTCACGCAGAACGCGTTCCCGGGCGCGCCCGTGCTCGTTGGCCGCAAGCGCCTGCACGAAAAGAAGCTCGGTGCCATCATCGTCAACAACAAGATCTCGAACGTGTGCGCGAGCGGCGGCGGCGTCACGGACGCGCAGGAAGTGTGCGACGCGCTCGCCAAGCACCTGCGTCTCGAGGGCGGCAACCAGGTGCTCCCGAGCTCCACGGGTGTCATCGGCTGGCGCATCCCCGTCGATGTCATGATCGAGAACATCCCGCAATTGGTGGAGAACCTGCAGTCGGAATCCGTGCTGCCTGTCGCGGAAGGAATCATGACCACCGGTATGTGTGCATGCCCTCATGATATGGCAGCTCGTCTCCGTTCCGTTTGCTCATTGTGACTTTGATTTCGCGCTATATGAAAGACTTGTACCCGAAGGTCCGCTCGATGGACGTCTGTGGCGGCCGCATCACCGGTATCGCCAAGGGCGCAGGTATGATCGAGCCTGACATGGTAAAGTTCGCTCTTGTATTATTTTTGATATTTTGTAAGGTGATATGCTAACGTTACGGCGAACCTTTCGTCTTGTTTCCATTCCCCCACAGGCGACGATGCTCTCGTACATCCTCACTGGTGCGTACTTGACTCAACTTCGATGAAGTGCCTCCTACCAGATTGCTAACTCAAGAGTGCTCATTATTCTCTTTCATACTCATCGTTGTAGATCTGTCGGTGCCTCGCGATGTGCTCCGTCAGTGCCTCTTGGAGGTCGTCGGCGACACGTACAACTCGATGAGCATCGACACGGACCAGAGCACGTCGGACACAGTGTCGATCGTCTCGTCGGACCAGATCCCCTTCGACATGGCCAAGCTGCCCGAGTTTAAGGCCGCGCTTCAGGAGATCTGCCAAGGCCTGTGCGAGGACATCGTTCGCAACGGCGAAGGTGCGCACCATGTCATGCGTGTGGTCGTGCGCGGCGCGCAGTCGGTCGAGATGGCCAAGGGCGTGGGCAAGTCAGTCGTGAACTCACCGCTGCTCAAGTGCGCCGTCGCAGGCAACGACCCGAACGTCGGCCGCCTGGTCATGGCCGTCGGCAAGTACATGGGCAAACACCACAAGGACGCAGACATTACGCGCCGCATGAAGATCCGCGTCGGCGGCATCTCAATCTTCGAGAACGGCGAATTCGTGCTCAATAGCGACATTGAGCAGCTGCTCGTGGATCACATGCGCCAGGCGCAGCTCATCGGTACGTGGCCGTGATGCCAGAATTGCTGTGAGCTTGTGTGCTCATATCTCATTTGCATGCTTTCCTAATCTAAACAGAACCAACTCGTGGTGGCCTCGACGTGACGTCCCACGACTACCCACCGCACGGCAAATTCGTTGAGGTACGTCCATGCATTATGACCTTGTTTAGCTGGCAAATACTAATGGCTTCTGTGTGCGACTGGTATTATAGATTGATATCGACTTGGGCATCGGCAATGAACGCGCTCGCGTGCTCGGCATCGATCTCACGCACGAGTACGTCGCGATCAACGCCGACTACCGTTCGTAGATATAGGTCGAGAACGACAGAGATGCTCGCAAACCGATGCTGTTATTTGCGTTAACCTCCCTCCTCTCTTTTTCCTCCAATACATCTTCCAAGACGATTTGGCATCTCGTGTGCTGTCTATTATCTTACTTTCCAGTGGTATCAACCAACCTATCATTATTTTATACCCCTTCAGCTTGGAAGCTCGTGGCGGTACAGGCCACTCATGAGCTGCAATCGTCGACGCACTTTCTCCGGATCGCTGAACACGCGCTGCAAGAGCTTTTCTAACCGATCGGCTTCGATGCCGTGGAAATATCGTCGGAACCCCTCGCGGGTCTTGGTTTCCGCCACGCACTTGTGCTTGTCCTTCATGTACTGAACGATTCGCTCGTCGCTTTCGTAGTTGGCGGGTCCAAGTTGAAGCGCTTGCGGCGATTGCTTCATTGGGCCACATGGAGGGTAGTCTGCATCTATCGTCGTCTTGCCCTGGTTGTCGTTTTCTTCCTTCTGTTGGGTATTTGTAGACGGTGTGGACGTCCTGCTCGCATGCTTGGACACCGACGGGACGCTGGAGTCACGTGATGATAGCGTGCGTGTTCGCGGTGACCCTACGCTCACGAATGCGTCACCGTCATCCATCTCATCCCGCCACTTGTCAATGGCATGCAAGCTCTCGGCGACATTGAAAAACGTACTCTGGGACGGTCGAGAGTGGCGTCTTGACTTGCTTTGCGCCGAACCTGACCTGGAATAGACGGAGCAAATGACAATTTCAGTTAGCAAAAAGCAAAGGCTCGCCATCTCGACACGATAAAAAAGAAGCACTTACTTGGTTTCGCTATCGCTGGAACTCGAGTCGCTGTCCTCCCCATCCTCGGAACCCCCAGAGCGAGCAGATTTCTGAAACACGCGGTCATTTTGGTCTCTATCTTCTCGTGGGGACGAGAGCGGAAAGTTGCGCCACGAAGACTCGGCTGTGCCAATATCTAGTTTCGGTGAGAGAGCGTCCAGGTTCCAGTCTGGACCACTTGGTCCAGTCGTGAAGATGCCTTTGGACGACTTTTTCGGGGAACACGGCCTCCGCTCGTCGCCTTCGTCCAAAATCAAGATATCAACTGTCCCCGAACTCATGGATGGTGGAGTGTACGAGGATCGACGGTGCAACGATGGGGTTTTGGCTCGACTTTTACCTTGGTCAACAGTGTTACTCTCTTTGTCCTTCCTTGTGTCCACAAACGCTTCTCGAAGGCTCACACCATTGCGTAGCACCCCAGCCGACGTGTTTGGCCGACGTTCGGACGTTTTCGTGTGGTTCGGCGTCTTCCGCTTTATGCTTGCTTTGGAAGGACTGCTGTCGTGTTCCCGGTGAGAAGAGACGTGAGTCACTCCAACTTGGGATACGATGCCCTCCTGCTGCCACGCTTTGAGCTCATTCAGAATCGCGTCTCGGGACTTGTGCTTGTGGGTCTCGAGCTCGTTTGCACGGTCCAGAGTGTCCGTGATGGACACCCGAGCTGGCGTTTTTGGTCGCTCAAGGGCAGAAAATTGACTGATGCTCTCGTTGTTGGAGAGTTGACTGCCTTTCGACACGGAGGCAGGAATACCTGTGATATTCTGCTGCAGTTCTTGCACAGCAGGATTGTTGAACTGAGAGTCAGGTTCGCTCTCGCTACGATGACGGCGTAGAGCACTCGTGACGTTCCCCGCAAACACGATATCCGTTCCGTGTGTCAAGCTGCTCCCCGAATCACGTTTCATCGCATCCTAAGGGGTCAAGAGTAGATCGCATTAGTTTTACGATCAGCAAAGCCGCCGCTACCCACGCATATCGAAACCCTTACAAGTGCTGGATCAAAGCCGACAACGCGCTGCGTACTGGAGCTGCGCGATAACCTGCGGGGGCTTCGATCGTCGTAATGACTGGGCGGTAACGACGACTTGATCCCATCGGCGATCAGAAGCTTGTCGTCCACTGTCGCTGGCGTCAGACTCGCTGCAGCCAGTTCATCTTGATGCGCTTTGATCGCTGCGTCAATATCGTCGTCGGAGATCTTCGCGCGTTCTTCTTCCGTAATGGGTTTATCGTCCAATGTCGTCAGTTGGGGGAGAAAGTTGGCCACGATCTGGCGGTAATATGCGATCTTACAAACTGGATTGGCTTCCAAGTTGAGTGCCGTCAACTGTGCGCAAAATGCTAATGTGGAGAACGCGTTGGTTACTTGTTTGTCCACTCACCACAGCACGAAGAGAGCAATTTTCGGTCAAAACTCACCTAGCTGCTCGATTTGGCCAACATCCGAAACGCAATTTCCCTCCAAATCTGCCAGAGAGCATGAATCCAGCAACAATTACAATCGCATATCAACGTCCAGATACTTGAAAGGAAGAGTTGTAGTACCTATGACTTGGATCTCATCGTGCAGCGTCAAGGGGCTAAGGTCGCTGATGTCGTTGTACTGTAAATACAATTCCTGGAGACCTGTGAGCGCGCCGATGCCATCGAGGTCGTTGATGCCACTTCGCATCACCCATAGGATCTGCAGCGAGTGCAACGACGTCCCCAGATCGCGGAAGCTGTGTAAGGTGCTGTTTTGCAGTTTGAGCTGCTGGAGTGACGGCAGCAACTCGCCAACGACTTCTACCGACTGCTTCCCAGAGTCCACCGATATCTGTAGGTACGTCACGCGTGATAGATCCTGCTTCCCACTCAGCTTTTGCTATCGAACATGCACAACACAACAGTTCAAGAGCCTTAGATCACATAGAGCATCGCTGTATGAATGAAACCTATCGTACCAGCTTTTCTTCCGTGATGTCGTCAAAAGGGTTATCTGGGAGATGCATCTCAGTCTCAGCCGCAAGTGCCGAGTGCTTCTTGTTGGCAGTAGGCGACAAAAGCTGCGCGCCGTGCGCATTCCGCGCCGTCACGGGCGTCGGGTTACAGTCCTTGGGCAGCGTGCGGATCATGAACCGGGCTTTACTCGGCTCGATCGGCTTACGAATCGACAACGGGGCGACCTCGCTGCTACTATTGCCATTAGCACCGCTACCAACAGTGAAAGGCTGGTTCAGCACCGCGGACGCGTCCATTTCTTCGCGGAGATCAATCGCCGACGCGACCATACTCATGGCCACTGACACGACGAAGAAGCAGACGATAAACGCGCCGACTTCCTTCGCTACAACACGCCTCCCAGAACAGCGATGGAGCCACGCGACACGAGAGGACTACAGATGCTTACGCACTCGACTGAACCAGCGGCACGGGCGCTCACGGGAGTGCGCGGATGGCGTTATTTCCATCGAGGCGCAGTGCCCATTTTGCTCATTTCTCGCCATTTTAGAATCGACTATTCTTAGATAGGATGTTGAACCCTCGCATTGGGCAACGTTATTTTGAGTTGCCAATGCGCAACGTAATATAATAGTACGGTAGGCATTCGATAAAATACGCATAGCTTCTTACTTAATATGAATTCGTACTTAGTACGCATTGCGAGCATTCTTGGTGGCGACGAAAGGCAACAAAGGCGAATATGAGCAGCGCGACGACGACGGCGGCGAAAGCGACGGCGCCAGTGCCCCACGCGCGCGCGGCGCGTGCGCCTGTGGTTGCTAATAGCACTACTGCCGACAGTGCGGCTGCTGCTAATGGCGCTGACGCAGCGAGCGTGCAGCAGCAGAAGAAGCGCCCGGCGTCGTCGTACGTGTTTCTGCGCATCAAGCGCAAGCGCCACGACGACCCCGTGGAGACGCTCGTGGTGCAGAGCGAACCAGAGCTGAAGAAACAGTTGACGCGCAAAGATGTTGCTGAGGAAGACGAGGAAAAGAAAGACGATGGCGATGACGACGCGAAGGCTCCTACTGCGGTAGCGTCGCCTGCGGATCTGCTCAAGGCGTTCACAAACCTGTCGACTAAAGAGAAGAGGTACGAGCTGCTGTATCTCTAAGCGGAGCTCCACTGTTATTTATGTTGGGTGTTTACTTATCCAACGGCTCATTGCGCGTGTTAGTTTCGTGTTTAAGCGCATCGATACGATGGAGAAGCACCATTTGGAAGACGTGAGCTCGACGAAATGGACGCAGCGACTCAAGCAAAAGGTGAAATCCATGAAGGAGGAGCCGCGACCAGCGCTCAAGAAGAGCGGCGTTGCCGTCGGACAGCAGAGTCTAACAGCTCGGAACCGCTTGCACCAGCAGCAGGATCGGTTGAAAGAGCGGCGTAAATCCGACGCGCAGCGATCGCGCGGACTTTCCGGCGCGGCTACTGCTCCGCCTCCGCAGCCATCGGTCGAGATCAAACAGCAGCAGACTCTCGAGCTGCCTGGGATTCGACTCGTGGATCTGGAGACCGTAGTGCGAGTACCGTCATCGTTGGAACCGACATCGTCCGCTGCCGATGGCGCATTGTCAGATGACGTGACCATGAACGGCACGAAAATGCGGCCCACACGCGTGCTCAATCCGAGCGAGCGCGAAGTGGACGAAGCCATCTGGCACGCGTTCCGAGAGAACGACTTCAGCCGGTTTTTCAAGATTTTTCACAGTCAAGCGCCCGAGTCTCGACGGAATCCTGTCGCGTTCCAGCGACCAGCGGACGGGTCCACGATCCTCATGGCGGCTGCAATGCACGGACGTGTGGATGTGATCGAAGTCGTGCTTCGATCCAGCTCCGCGAGCGCGTTGGCTCAGGATTGGGAAGGCGCAACCGCAGCATCCTTCGCGGCGCGATCGGGCTTCGAGAACGTCGAGATCGCTCTCCGCGCCTGTGAAGACGCCGAGCGAGAGAAAGACTACGTTTACGACGTGTACTGCGTTGATGTCACTGCAAGTAAAGAGCATGATAGCTCGGCGCCTCTAGCGTCACACGGCGATGGCGCGAAGGACGCGATAGAGAGCGCACCGATTGTCTCGGTCAGTGCAGCGGTGCAGAAATGGCTGTCGCAGGACGCCAATTGGCAAGCTGACGAGAGCGAGAACGTGGAAGAGTACATGCTGGAATCCGACGCCGAGAGCAACGTGGACGAAGACGGGTACGCGGAGGGTCTATATGAGCTTGCCTTACTGTTGCTTGGGAGCTGACCGTATGATGTTTTTTTCTGTTTATTATAGTGAGAGTGTGGACTCGAATGACGAAAACCACGCGTTTAACGACTACCCGGACGAAGAGTCCGATGCTTCAGATTACGACAGTGATGATTCAGAAAAGGTATGTGGTATCTTGTTATCCTGTTTCGGCTTTCTATCGAGTCCATTGATGCTTACACTCTTATTACGACTGTGCGTGTGAAAATGGCAGAGCACGGAGCGCCACCACATTTGGAAGCGACGACCAAGCGACGAAGGAGAGACGAACGATGATTTCGATTACTAGATACTTTGCTATGTGCGAACGAGACGTAATGTAAGTTTTTAAGTTCGGTGACGGAGCTGTTCAAGTTACCCTTTCGCTTCCTTTTGTGATCAGCAGCAATTGAACTGAGCAAAGGTACACGCGATGAGAAATGTCAAAGGTGGACGTTGGTGCGACTGGGCTGAATCAGACGCAGCGGATCAGGGTGACGAGGCCAAAACAAAATTCACCTACCACCAGACACGCAGCCCAAGAAGAATTTTGCGAGCTACAAAAATAGCAAAAACCAGCGAACGTCACTCACCATCTGCGTTCTCTGCGAGTTCCAGAAGCGATGCGACCAGCATAATGGGTTTTTGTCCACAAGAGCTCGCTGTTTCTCACGTTCTCAGCCTTTCTCAGCGTCAAAAACGTGTCCAGTGCCCTTTGGTTCGTGTCGAATGCCGACACCACGTGAAGCAGCTCTGAAAACCATCTCATTACTCGAAATGCAGTCCTTGACAACAATCGATCATCACTCAAACATGACCGCAACGACTCCCACAAAGGTCCCCAAGTTCCTCCAATCGCTCTACGCCATCCTCCACGACGAAGACCAGAACATCCTCACATGGTCCGCCGACGGAGCCTACTTCCAAGTGCTCGACGTCGCTCGCCTGGAACGCGAAGTGCTCCCAAAGTACTTCAAGCACGGCAAGTTCACCAGCTTCCAGCGACAACTCAACAACTTCAGCTTCCGCAAGTGGACCAAGACGCGCGCCAACGTGTGCACGTTCAGCCACGATGTGCTCGTGCGATGCGCGTACCCGAGTCAGTGGATCACGTTGACAGCAAGATATTTAGCATTGAAGAACGAGACGGCGGTGGTAGATGCGTCCGTTCTAATTACAAAGCCCACGCTGAAGCGTCTACGTAGCGAATGCGCGAGGGTGTTTCCGGCGAAGGAGAAGCAGCTCAAGATGGACACGTCTATGTGTTCGGATACTAAGATCAGCTTGGGTGACCTGGTGTTTACAAATGCCAATGCGTGCTTCTTTGACGACTTGAGTTTGGCTCAACTGTGCACTCTAGAGTGGGAAGACGCATTATTGAACGACGAAGCGATTGTGGTGGAGGCTGTCGCATCAACCGACCTTGATTGTGGCACCAATGCAAGTTTGGAGCCACTGGACTGGGAAGTAGCTGCTGCAGATTGTCTTGTCCTCGTGGACCACGAAGACAAGAGTCGTGGACAGCAAGGCCACTGCGACTAATAAGTTGTACGACACGGAGCTTTGTGACTTCATCTTGGATTTGTGATGTCCAGTATCTAATTTTTAGATGCATGCACGCGTTTGTACTCTGCGTAGCAGTACTTATTTAAACATTGTAGCTTGCTTGAATTCACGATTTCCTTTGTTCACGTACATTAGGATCCTCCTCATCCTAGCACAGCACTAGATCGAGGAGGAAATCACCCCTGCAACGCTGAAGCCAAATATATGACTCCCAGCTTGTCATTTTCCGACTGGCTGAGATCGTCAATACTTGTGATTTCGGGCTCCGCGACAACATCCAGCATCACTGAGTTGCAGTTTTCACATCGAGTCTCGTCATAGCAAGCGTTTATGAGCGCACCCGCCGGTTCAGCTCTACAGAATACGTCAGTGATTTGAAGTCCAAACATGACTACAATTTGAGCCATTTCCACACGACTAACACATACAATGAGAGAGATGGTCGACGAGTTTGATGGCGCAACATGCCGCCACTCGCTCGTCGTCGTCGTCGCGGTCGGTGAGACTGTCTACGGCTGCTCTAGTGCAGCTCGTGCCAGATGGCTTCGTCTGGTTCGCTACTACATATTGCTTAGCGCTTTCGCCACAGATGGTGCGGAACGTTCGCACTTTATTTCCAGAAAGGGACCAGCATGTCGCCGTCTGTCTCTGAGTATGTGTGCGTGCTGGTGCGAGCGCGTCCACACACCATACAGTGATGAAGACGGTGGCGCTGCTGCTTTTGTACATGCTGCTCATTGGAACATTGTGGAGCGCGTTTGACACGTGCGTGGACGGGACATGATCTCAATAAGATTGATGCTCGCTTGAAGATATCGACCACCAAACGACGCTGAGTGATGGTCGGACTGGTGTGTGTGTGTATGTGGAGGGAGCATCGACGGCGAGACAATAAAAGGTATGCACGCTCTGCACAGTTCATTGGAATGGAAAGCATGAAGAGCATGAGAATGCCTTTTGCGTGCACATAACCTCTGCCAACCTCCCCACTGGCCACGGCATGGCGTTGAATACTTGGCGCGTAGAAGACGATGCGATGGTCAGACAGTGAGACAGTTAGGCTAGAAGGCAGAAAGCCGAAACTGGCGCAGCTTGCCTCAAGGACGAGCCACTTGCAAGCATAGTGGACATGGGACTACATAGCTTGGTGTAAATCATCCTATCCGTTTCATTTAAATATTAGCTTTCACTCACTCTTTCATTCGTTCTCTCTCTCTCTCTCGATCGATCGATCGGTATATTAAAATGCAAGGTCGAGGATGTCGAGCTCCGTGTCAATGGTACCTAGCACCGTAGTTGGCTTGCAGTCGACGACCACCACTACTGCCGCCTCACTGTCGAGCACCGCCAAGCATGCATCGGTAACTGCGTTACTCCAGTCCAGCTGCGTGGCCACATCAATGTCTTCATACTCAAGATCAAGCTCGAGTTCGAGTTCGATCGCGAGCGGACCGAGCATCGCCTGTGCGTCGTCCGTGGTGCTGATGCTGTCATCGGCGCATTGCGTGAAGTCCAGCGCCCAGAGGTCCGCCAAGTCCAGAGTGTTGAGCGACCAATTGCTGTCAATAGCCAGATCGTCGATGGCGACGAAGAAGATATCGGCGATTGGAACATCCGATGACGCCGACGGGGATCCTGCCACCGTCTTCTGAATTTTGCTCTTCAGCGCAGCAGCGGTCGTGGACCCCATGCACGTGTCGCTTCGCTGGCGCTTCAGCGTGGGTACTAAAGCCACCACCACTGGAGTAGACGCATTTTCCACAGCAGCCTCGGCCTCCTTCTTCTTGGACGCCAGGTACTTTGTCGACAACGCAGTCAACTCACTCAGGTACGCGCATCGCACGAGCACATCGTGGCTGAACGTGCACACGTTGGCGCGCGTCTTGGTCCACTTGCGGAAGCTGAAGTTGTTGAGTTGTCGCTGGAAGCTGGTGAACTTGCCGTGCTTGAAGTACTTTGGGAGCACTTCGCGTTCCAGGCGAGCGACGTCGAGCACTTGGAAGTAGGCTCCGTCGGCGGACCATGTGAGGATGTTCTGGTCTTCATTGTGAAGAATCTCGTACAAAGATTGCAAGAACCTTGGCACCTTAGTGACTTGCTGGTTTGCTTTAGATGCTTGCATTTCGTCCTTGTTGAGTTGGGATTCGCTTATCTGAGACCGAGTCGCTCGCGTTATGGCCAAACTTTGGATAGACTCACATCCGCGACAAACGAGCGCACGCTACAATCGCTGTATGGAAAGAAGTTGGAACGTTCCGAGGTCTCTGCATATGGCTTTGCATCCTGTTGGTAGTGACGTAGCTGCTGAGCCGCAAGTTCGAGAGGTTCAAGACACGTACCTATATGAAAGTCAGTACTGTTTCTGTCCGCTGTCCCACCAAAATGGACGCTTTGGTTGAAAAGGTACGCCACTAAGGGATCAGTTCCGCACCACGGTATCCAAGATACCTCTTATCCTAACAGTCGCACATCTGCCAAGCGGACCCTTTCAATTGCGAAAGTAGCTGCATACTTGGGGAGTTTCTCACCCCAAAACATCCGCGTTGAAGAAATATTCAGCTGCATTCATCCAATTTTCCATCGACCAGACCATCCAATCGACTACCACGAGGGCATTGAGCACACGAAACATGTCCGGCGCCGTGCTTCCGACGGCGCTCTAGACCTTGTAGCACTGTGTGACCTTGAGTTCGTGCTCAGCTCTGCAAATCCGCTAAGTGGCACGTGGTACTGAGGATGGTGGTACTAGATTGTTGAAAAACGCACTCATCTCAATCACTTTGGTATATTCTTTTCACGTTTGGAACTAAACTTACAACACAAATCGTGCTCCACATGGTCATGCTCTTGCCTGCTCCCATCACCAAGATACAATTCATCACTCTAGTGCCTGGCATTCGTTCTGCCAGGACACAGAGGACACAGATATGAGATCAAGCATCCTTTCTCTGCCTTCTCTCCTCTTAGCCTAATATAATCTGGCTCTGAGGCGTGAGGTCGTCCAGCAGATTCACAGGGGTCCGATCTCCAGCTGCAAGCTGCTGTTGCTGTTGAGATCGCTCCTGACGGGCAGTCTGCCCCTGTTGGTGCTGTAGAGCGCTCGTCTGCGGGTGGATGGGATGTGGCGCTGCGGGTTGCGCTTCCGCACGCTTGAAAAACTGGATCGGCTCCGACTTGTCTTCCTTGTTGCGGTAGGCGTACATCACGAGATAGCCAGGGTGGGACGAGCGTCGGGACTTGAGAAAGCCTACGGTCTTCGATCGATCGTAGACACTCTGCAAGTAGAACTTGGTCTTCGACGTGACAATCGTCCCTTCCGGCACGCCACTCACAATAAATTTCGCGCGAAGGTCGATCTTCGGGCTGAAGCAGAGCTTCTTGGACAGCGTCTGGAGGCGCAAAACGTGCCCGTCGTTACGCGCGATCGAAATGCAATCACCGCCCTGGATGATGCCGTCCGTTGAGTGGCCAATGATACGCAGCGCGTCAGTCGGATCGATTAGAGCCGAGTCGTCGATCGCCTGGCAGCAAATTCGCTTCGAGAAAATGTTCTTGGACGCCGACTTTCTGGGTTGACCGGATACCTGCACCACTTGGCTCATGCTGTTCTTGAAGTTAAGATGTAGAGTCTGGCCGCTGTACAGAGCGATACGGGTCTCATCGTCGGCAGGAGAGGCATGATGGTGAAGTCGTACAGGGTGCGATTGCTTGCGCGGTCGGATGATCTGGCTGAGGATTCGTGGTGGAGAGCTCATGCCGCGATTTTGACGACTCTTTGCAATCTCGGTCGTGCGGAACAGAGGCGTCTGATGATTCTGAAAAGACGACTCGAATCGCGCGATTGCCTCCGCTTTGTTGCGCATTTCGTCGATGTTCACCTCCTCTTCGCTCTCGTAGTCGAGCATCGACGACGTCGCGATGCTGCTGGTACCATCGTCAGTATCGTCGTCATCCGTTTCCGCTGGATTCGACTTGAAATTCGCTAACGATTGCTGGAATGGGTCTTCAGATTGCGAAGCGACAGATGCGTACGACGAGTAGAAATTGGTGTGTGAAAAATTCAACGGAAGCGAAGGCGACGTGTTCTTTGTCGGCAGCATATCGAGTGTAATCCCAGCTGGGATCGGCGGTGTGCCTGCAACGAAGAACTTGGTGGCATCGTCCATCGTTTGGCGTTCGGGGTCAATTTCGTTCGTGTCGCAATCCAAGAACGAATCGTTGTCGCAGTTGCGGCGATCGAGTAATGGCGGATCGTCGTAATCGTCCTCGTTGTCGAGGAGACCGTCCATGATGTCGATCGCGTTGTTGTGATCGTCGTCGTCGTCCTCGTCAGTCGTGAACGGCGACGCGCCGGCCGACTTGGACGAGTCGCGTGACTCGGTCCAGCGCATCGTGAGTCTCGAAAGAGGGTTCATCCTGCGGCTTTTAACGACTTCCACCCCGGACATACGCGAAGTCGATCTGGTCGCATCGGTCTTGGCGCGGCGACGCGTCTGCTCGGCGCTCTGCAGCATCGCGTCAAACTCTTCGTCGGGGATGATCTCGCTCGCCTTCTTGAACCGCTCAGTCGCGCGCGGCGGGATGCGCGTGGGTAGTTGCTGGAAAAACAGGTTCGACTCGAACTCGGTCGCGATCGTCTGGCGACGCGGACGCACGGGCGCAGCGTCCATCTCGTCTTCGGGGTTCGGCGGCGACGCGCGATGCACCGTGACCTTGCAGAATTTCGGATTGATGCCCATGGAGGGAAGGGGGCAAATGACGCGGACCTCGCACCTGCTGCGGGGAGGCGGATGGGAGAGAGAGATGACGACCTGACAGGGGAGACGTCCACCTGGTGCTGCTTCTGACTCTTCGTCGGGCGTAAAGAACGCAAGTGAGGGGCAGAGAGAGCGCTTTGCTTTGCTTCCTCCTATTTGTATGCGTGGAAAGGAGCGGCGGACATGCGGAAACGGCATGATGACGGAGTTGGCCCTCTCTGATACACGGGCTATCATACTGCAGGATTATCAGGCAACTGCTGCACCGAAGAAAGCCAGCAACGGATGTGATTGGCTCACTGACTCTTTGCAAATATGAAGGGATACAAACATCAAGATAAATCTGAACCACAGGTGACAATACGGAAGCGATCACGAAATAATAAAGAAAGTAGGCTGTTTTTGTGCACAAAACCGAGGTTGACTTGAAGTCTGTATACCGCTACTTGCGATCCAGAAAAAGCGCACGCTTGGGAAAGCTTTTACAGTCGAGCTCGAAAACAATCCTAGAAGAAACGTACCCGCACGGCGGCGCATGCTGTTGTGGGGGAAGCGACCAGGCGGTAGGTGGCGAACCGGGTCTCGTTCGCTACGCGGCCGCAGCGCGTTCAAGCACAACCGATTGGCATTCCGCGAAGCCGCCGCGCATGTTCGTCGTTCACGCGCACGCGCTGGATACGAACGTGGACAAGCGACAGCAATTTGGAACACGCAAGATACACTACTGGTGTCGAATCGACGACAGTCCCACATTGCGTAGCGCAAAACACACGGCTTCTACTTTGAGATGAGGAATTAACGGCAAAATTCGAACAGGGCGGAAAGGAAATCCGGCGTCGTACAGTTTGCAACAAGCGCTCGACTACTACTGTCTTCGACGGTACCGCCCTCCGCGTTCATTGTCCGTCCTTGTTTATCAGGCAAGAAGCGCAAAAGAGACGGGTCTGTAGAGAGCAGCCAGAGCAGCCAGAGCACCAGACCAAATGGAAGAACGATGCGACCTTCAACTGCTTACTCGCATGGCTTCACTCGGCGAGTAAGCTACGGGGGATTGCTACTCTACAAGCGCATCTATCCATGCGTAGGCAGCGCGTTGACGCTGTGTCTTTGAGGCAACTTTCTGAGTAGAATGAATGCGTATGTAATAGTGAGCGTGAGCTCATGACGCAGTGGGCATTACATACTGCTCCGTAAAATATGCATGTGAATATGTCCTCGCCTCCTTCGTGCAATGAGTGCGGCCATGTCGGCAGTACATGAAGTGACATGAGGATCAGACGAACCCAAATCACTTGCTGAGTTAGCTGGATGGATATGCAAATAGACCTTTTGCAGACAGAATTGCTTGCACAGAGCTTCCTCCCCACAGCTTTCTCTGTTAGTGAACGGGGTGACATCCATTGGGCAGCATATAGGCCATTACGCAGTACACGAAGGTAGAAAGAGGACCACAGTAGTCCGCTCTGTTGTATGCACTAATACCCGGATGGACACCTGGAGATGCTGCCTCTTGAAGGCACCTTGTAGCAGTCAGTCAACATAGCGAGAGCGCACCAAGAATAATCGGTCACCGATTATCAAACAGTTTAAACTGTTTGGAATATCCGAGCACATCCAATCGGTTAATCGCAAGTTTGGCCTCATGTAGGGGATGTATACGAAATCGACCCCTCCTTACTTTGTTTGCACGTCTCTTCCCACCACGAACCCCATCGTCGATAACAATCACTCTTTGTTCTTCTCCCCCTTCGATAATAGACGTGGCACAACAGAACGATGGTGCGGATCGTGATCATCGGTGCGGGACCTGCGGGCATCAACTGCGCGCAGACGCTGGCCAGGGCGCTCACGCCCGCGGACAACGCGGAGGTCGTGGTACTGGAGAAGAGCAAATTTTTCTATCACGCGGTGGGTACGCCGCGCGCATACACGGACGCGTCGTTCGCGCCCAAGCTGTTCATCCCGTACGACCAGGCGATACCCGCAAGCGCGGCATCCTTCGTCAAGATCGTGCGCGCAGTGGCCACCAGTGTCAGTGTGGCGCCCAATACGGTTTCCTACCAGAAAATCAACGACGACGACCAAGAAGAAGGCGACGTTCAGAGCGTCGAGTACGACTACCTGGTCATCGCGACTGGAAGCACGTACACCGTGCCCATCAAGCAGGACCCCCGCTCGTTGAAGCGGGCCGACACGGAGCTAAAGCTGCAGGAAGTGCACCAGCAGATCGCCAAGGCCGACAGCATTCTGATTGTGGGTGGTGGCGCCGTGGGTTGTGAGGTCGCGGGTGACATCGCCGCCAAGTACCCAAACAAAAGCGTGACGATCCTGGAAGCGCACGACAAGCTCATCGCGAGCAACAACCTGCGTGACAAGTTTTACGACAAGCTGAACCACTCACTCGCGAAGCTCAAGATCAAGGTGATTCTGGGCGAGCGGCTACCGACTCGCTTGACTGGCAACAGCTTCCAACGCCAGACGCTCGTGACCGACAAGGGAACACGCATCGAGTCGGACATCCAGCTCCTCTGCGGCGGCTTCAGTCCGGTCGCTGAGCTGGTGCAAGAGATGGACGCCTCGCTCGTGGACCAACGAGGATTCATCAGGGTGAATGCGCAGTTGCAGCTCGAGGGCACGGCGTACCATCACATCTACGCTTTGGGCGACGCGACGAACCACGCGACTCCGAAGCTGGCGTACTGGGCGGGTCAGCAGGGCACGTTCCTGGCCACGGAGCTTTTGGCTGTGGTGCGCGGAAAGCAGAGCGCAGTGACGAAGCCGTTCCCGAAGGTCGAGGTGGAAGCACTCTTGCTGCCACTCGGTCCTTGTGGCGGTGTGTCACAATTGCCAGTGTTGGGCGGCATGGTCGTTGGCGACACGATGACATGGCTCGTGAAATCGCGCGATTTCTTTGTGGGGAAGACGTGGGCGAGTCTGGGCGCGAAAATGCCGAATTGAACTTAGCGGACCGGTGATTGCTGTAGCTGACAACCGCAAAACGATAAATGCACGGGCTCATATGATTAGTAGTATCCTACGTGATGATAACTTTTGCTATCGTGAGTTTTTTCTGCCGCTCATTCGATTAGTGTCGTGCCGAGTTTGATAAGCGTAAATCTATCAATTTCGAAGTAAGCGAAGCACTAAAGGTAAGAGTGGATCATACATGTAGGCACAAAAGCCACAAGCCAATGCTCTATACAAACTTGTGATGTCAGGAATGTATTTGTGTCGTTGGGCTTGCCTTGGATGGGTTGAAAAGTTAATTATGCTTGCTGTGGTTGCTTTTAGTTGCTGGCTGGCATCGTGAGCCCAAAGTTACTCCACGCCTTTCCCGCGAAGAAATCCTTGGACTTGAGCGTGCGCGTGAGAAAGTCGCCAAAAACCAGCCCTCCCCACACGGGGAGCTGGCTTACGCCTCCGTTCGGTCCCAGCGGCAGGATCATTGCTTCGGTCTCTACTTTCGGGAAGGCGTTCGTGAAATCGGGTTGCTTCTTGCGCAGCACGGCGACGAGCTCCTTCGCGAGGAACGCTCCCTGTTGGCCGGCGATGAACGCCAGTTTCGGCGACGGGTGGTTGCTCGCGTCGCCCAATGCGAACACGTGGCCGTAGCGCTGGCTCGCGACCTGGAACCGATCGTTCACTTTGATGAATCCTCGTTGGTCCACGAGCGAGGCGTCCATCTCTTGCACCAGCTCAGCGACCGGACTGAAGCCGCCGCAGAGGAGCTGGATGTCCGACTCGATGCGTGTTCCCTTGTCGGTCACGAGCGTCTGGCGTTGGAAGCTGTTGCCAGTCAAGCGAGTCGGTAGCCGCTCGCCCAGAATCACCTTGATCTTGAGCTTCGCGAGTGAGTGGTTCAGCTTGTCGTAAAACTTGTCACGCAGGTTGTTGCTCGCGATGAGCTTGTCGTGCGCTTCCAGGATCGTCACGCTTTTGTTTGGGTACTTGGCGGCGATGTCACCCGCGACTTCGCAGCCCACAGCTCCACCTCCGACGATAAGGATCCGCTGGGCCTTCTGGATCTGCTGGCGCACCTCCTGCAACTTGTACTCGGTGTCCGCGCGCGAGTTGACGCTCTCGTCTTGCTTGATGGGCACAGTGTAGCTGCTGCCCGTTGCGATGACCAAGTAGTCGTATGAGAGGGTCGTGTCGCTGCCCGCCACTTCTTCGTCGTTGTCTCCGATCTTGCGGTACGTCACTGCTTTCGAGTCGCCCACGATTCGAACGACGACGGCGCGTACGATCTTGACGTAGCTGGACGCTTCCTTGGGGATCGCGTTGTCGTAGGGGATGAACAGGTTTTTGGTGAAGCTCTCCTCCACGTACGCCCGCGGCGTGCCGATGGTGTAGTAGTAGTACTTGCTCTTCTCAAGCACGATGACTTCGGTGTTGTCGGACGGCTTGAGGTCCTTGGCGAGAGCTTGCGCGAGCGCGATCCCGGCGGCTCCGGCTCCGATGATAACAATGCGAGGCATCTTAAGTTGAGAGTAAAGCGTGAGTGGGTAGAGTTGTAGTGGACGCAGGCAGCGCTAAGGGCTAGTGAATTGGACAATGAGAATGCTACGGGCTGCGTCGTGTGAGCAGCTACTTACTCCCTAAGTGTGCTTACTCCAGGGATGATATAGTCACATCTTGTAATGCGCCCTTGCTGCCAGTGAGCCGTAAACTTGAGTCTATCGTGAGGATTACTGCAATGGGATGGGCACTCATTGGCTGCAGTAACGGTGCAGTGTACCTTTCCATCGCATGAATAGACATCTGATTGGCCATAATCAGCTCAAGTCTGGAGGATTACGTCCACGAAGCGCTGCTCGAAATGGCTGCAAAAAGAGCATCATCACTGCAAATCGGCGACGTTTACGGCCGCACGCGATGGGCACAAGTGCAGGTTAAAGCGATCTTGGCCACGCGCGAACAACGAACGACTGACTGGAACACAGCGGCACAAATGCACAGCTCAACAGAATGCTGCGTGCATGTCGATGCTGCTTCTATTCACTCGCTGCACCACGGTGGAGAGGACTTTGCTACCTGCTTACAAGTTAGGACGCCCATCAGAACGGAACTCTGACGGATTGGTTCACAGCAGCGCGTTGCTAGAGAATTTACGATCGTTGTGCGGAGTCGGTTCTAGTATTATTCAAACTAAACATGAATTGGCAGGACAGCGTGCAATTAAGCTTTGCATGCACTCATGCACGTAGCCAGCTTCTTTCAGGCGCCAACAATATTTATCGGGGGTTACTTCCCCTATAACAAGCAATTGTTCTGCGATGTCTGTGCAGTCTATAAATTCAAGATACATTCAGTGTTTATCGTCCATGCATATCGCCTCACATTGCCATAAAGTGCAAACGCAAAGAGCGCGCTTGTGAGTTACGTGCTGGCTGGCATCGTGAGCCCAAAGTTACTCCACGCCTTTCCCGCGAAGAAATCCTTGGACTTGAGCGTGCGCGTGAGAAAGTCGCCAAAAACCAGCCCTCCCCACACGGGGAGCTGGCTTACGCCTCCGTTCGGTCCCAGCGGCAGGATCATTGCTTCGGTCTCCACTTTCGGGAAGGCGTTCGTGAAATCGGGTTGCTTCTTGCGCAGCACGGCGACGAGCTCCTTCGCGAGGAACGCTCCCTGTTGGCCGGCGATGAACGCCAGTTTCGGCGACGGGTGGTTGCTCGCGTCGCCCAATGCGAACACGTGGCCGTAGCGCTGGCTCGCGACCTGGAACCGATCGTTCACTTTGATGAATCCTCGTTGGTCCACGAGCGAGGCTACACTGCCGGTACATTCGACCATGCGATCGGACACAATCGTTTTGCGAAGATTATGACGCGCCAGATGGCTTTCGTAAGTGAGAGAAGGTCATTCTATTTAACTTATGATCTACATATAGTTTAAGAATTCCAGAGTCTCATTAACACTGCTGAGAGTGAGGTGTTTCTAAGTTTTGACGGTGTGGCACCGACGTCATTTTCGAGTAGATCTGTGACTTGGGACATAAGAACTCGGTCATTTCCCCGCGATTCGTCGGTGAGTATCTTCACACTCTGGGAGTTCATTGCCATGTTGGCGAGAAGATCCGCCATTTTGTTTTGTTCTCGTTTTGTGTGATTCCAGGAGATCCACGCAAAGTTGTCGATGATTTGATTTACCCGAACTGCTAGTGGCTGCAACTTGGTCTGGCGTATTGAGGAAAACCCGTTCTGGGCTGCGATAATCATTTGGCTATCTCCGAAGACTTCCAACTTGACTTCATAATGCTGTAGGTAGTGTGCACTGTATGCCAGGCCTTCTTTCAGTGCGCTGTATTCGCACCAATTGTTCGTAACTTCTGGTCCCATGTACGCATAGCCGCATGCTTTGAGTTCCCATCGATTGCAGCGTTCATTCAGGAAGGTGAGTGCCTATCCACTGCCTCCTGGACCTGGATTGCCGCGTGCACCTCCATCGAAATACAGACGCGCCGTCGCCCATGCTTCCAGTTGGCGCGAGAAATCTTGTCTCTCCAGTACACTGAGCAGTTGGTTCAGGCAAGTTGCATTGATCTTTTCTCCTTTGAGTGTTCTCATCCGATGTGCCACAGCCCGCACTTGCATCACACATGCTGTCCACACGCGCTGGGTGCTTTCTTCGGTAGTGAGGTGTTGCTGTTCATGCACTATTTCCACTCTCGTTCTCCATAGCGATACTGGAATGCTTGATGTGACGATAAACCAAAGTTTCTGTAGTGCTGTCCTATGTTCCGGAGTAATGAAACCGAAGCGCCTTTCCAATTCCCGGAGCAAAGATCGTTGACCTGGCGGGGCTGTGCGGCTAGCAATATGAGGCAGGAAGAGATTGAGTGTTTGCTCCGTTAATGTTCGGCCCATCCATCGCCCTAGGAAGGCCATCCACACGGCTTGTGCTCGCTTGCAACTCCAGACTATGTGTGAGATAGTTTCTTTTGTCTCTCCACATCCGGCATTACTTGGGCACGCCGACGACTCGACCCTTCCCGGATGGAACAGGTTGAGTTGCATCGTAGAAATCCGGTATGTCGTCCACATTTGGTACGGCGTAAGACATCCTCGTTGCTTCCATAGATCTGCTGGCAGTCGGTACTGCATATGACTGTACCACTGGTCAGTTTTCGCGACTTCATTGAGCTTGTCTATGAGCCCTCCAAGACCTTGGTACAACTTACTGTGCAACCTCCGTGTTCGCGCTCGGTCGATTGTCTTCTGGATGCTGTTTGGGGGCGTACGTTCATGCACCAGCCACGAACAGTGCGTCGTGAGCGGGTGCGGTTTGAATGTCCACCCTACGGTTTTTATTTCTTCTTCAATCATTGCAACGTCTTGTTGACATGTAGCATCTCCGGCCCAGTCAGTCACTGTCCAGAGAACTCCGTTTGCTTGCCGTTGCATCTGAATGTAGTCCATGTGGCTCCTCTCTGATACTGGCACCGCTATGATGGTCCCCATGCCGTTGCTGACCCACTTGTACTCACGTTTTGTGCGTCTCCTGCTCCACGGCTCCTGGTAACTGATTAGCTGGTTGCCTGCTTCAATTTCTGTCTCCGGTGAGCATAGAATGATGCTGGTTACGAGTTTTCGCAGGACGGCCATTCGTTTGAACGAGAGAGTCGCCGTCATGTTTGGTAGCCGCAGGGAGAACACTCGCTCTTCTTCCCGTCTCACATTGAAGCTGGCCAGATTGCATTCCTTCAGGAAGGTAATCGTTTTGACTGTATACTGCTCTCCTTGACTGTCGATTATCCAGGGGTTGTCGTTCCACTGGAAGGATGGCCAGAAGGCACGCGTCTCTTCCGATAGTTGATGAATCGTCTGCTCAGGTTTCCTCTCAAAGTACACGCCTACACGTCCATCTGATCTCCACTCGAGGTCCAAGGTCGGTAGCAAGGATTCCATTTGCCGCTTCAGATCGTCTTTCCACGCGGCATTTCGTCCCTCTACATCCACCAGGTCTTCACAAAGATACTCCCACCCGAGTGTGTGGATATTGTTCTTCTGGTATAGCCTTGTCTTTGCGTGCTGGCTTCGCTCCTTGGGTGAAATTGCGCCACACCCCCAGTTTCGACTGTTGCCCTGATGAACCTGTTCATGCCAAGCTTCTGTATACTTGTTTCGCGCTCTCTGTAGCCACCGAGTTGTCCGCCGCATCGCTTGCCGCTTTATTACAAGAGGTATTGAATAGAGACCTATGCCTCCATCCTTGACCGGCAGGTAGAGCAGAGAAGGACTCACCTTGTGCCTCGTGCCATCTGTGCCAAGTGTCGATTTCCACAAAAATTGCTTTTGTAGGTTCACTAACTGGTCCACAACCTTCGCTGGGGGTTTGATGTATCCGGCTGTGAAAAGAATCGACGGCAGCAAGACCGAATTCAGTATAAGCACTCTCCCCACCACACTGTTGGAGACTTTGGCCGCGATGATCAATCTAGTTCGGAGTTTTTGCAGGCGGTCCTCCCAATTAGCTTGCGTGATGTTCCCGGTTCCTATTTGGATACCAAGGTACCTCACCGTCTCTCCATGCCCCACGATTGGAATGCCGCATCGTTGTTTCTGGGTTACTGCTTTGTTGAGACATATATAGCTGCTTTTCGTTGGTTGCACGTGCAGACCTGATTGCTGGCCGAACTCGGACAGCAGCTGCATCAGTCGAGGAAGCTGTTTTCCTTGTTTCAAAAAGACAGCGGAGTCGTCAACGAAGGTCGAAATAAGATGGGGTTCTGCTCCGGATCTGGTCACACGAATACCTTCCAGATGGGGGTCTTGTTGAACTGCCAGTGCGAGAATCTCCGCGGCCACGATAAACAGCAGAGGGGCAAGGGGGCATCCTTGACGAATGCCCGACTTGACCTCCCATTCTGCCGACAGTTCTCCGTTCACCAGGTACTGCGCTGTGGTATCCGAGTGCATACGACGTACTAAATTCACAAATTGTCGCCCGAAGCCGAATTTGCTTAGCACAAGGTACAGAAAGTTTCGGTCCAATGTGTCGTAAGCCTTCATGAAGTCCAGCATCGCAATTCCGGGAGCGTCATCCAACCCTTCAGCGCCGTTGTGGTGAGAGAGAAGGTCATTCTATTTAACTTATGATCTACATATAGTTTAAGAATTCCAGAGTCTCATTAACACTGCTGAGAGTGAGGTGTTTCTAAGTTTTGACGGTGTGGCACCGACGTCATTTTCGAGTAGATCTGTGACTTGGGACATAAGAACTCGGTCATTTCCCCGCGATTCGTCGGTGAGTATCTTCACACTCTGGGAGTTCATTGCCATGTTGGCGAGAAGATCCGCCATTTTGTTTTGTTCTCGTTTTGTGTGATTCCAGGAGACCCACACAAAGTTGTCGATGATTTGATTTACCCGAACTGCTAGTGGCTGCAACTTGGTCTGGCGTATTGAGGAAAACCCGTTCTGGGCTGCGATAATCATTTGGCTATCTCCGAAGACAGCGCCGTTGTGGTACGCCTTGTCCAAAGATGGCTTTGTAAGTGTATCATTTCTAAAAATGGTGGGTTTACGGTCGTGGGGCACAAGGGTAAGGTTTTATACGCAACAACAGCTGATCTTCACAGCGTCAAGTGAAGGTAATAATAGGATGCTCATCACAACGTTGACTTTGCGCACGAGGAGACGACTGGAATACCGTGCATGTCGATAGCTGTACCAAAATATCACCGCACTAGAAACCGAGGGTAACATGACGATACAAACTCAATCATGCCAGCTTGAAGACTCGGTTGAGAAACATATACTTCAAGGATACATAGTAAGAAAAACTAGCGCTTAAAACCTCCGACTGTCCATCCCGATCGCGACCCACTCGATCCTGAGTCGCGCGATGAAGGTCAAGTTATCGAAAAACTGAACACCCCTGAGAGTTTCCACAGGATTTGGTCGGATTGGCTTCTCTCTCTTCCGTGGCAATTTCTAAAGCTACAATGCCATGTAAGGTCATAGTACACACCAACCACGCACTAGTGAACCCGGGCTTCGTTTGCGCTCTCTCGGTAAGACCGAATTCTAGAAGCTTTGAGGATGTCCACGGGATACTTTATAGTTGCGAGCCCAACGTCATTTCTCATCAAGTCTCCTCAAATCGCTCTTTTTTTTCATTTGTATGAACCGCATTTTTTCTGTACTCCGACATAACTGGTGTGTCGCATATATTCCAAAAACATTCGGTAGACAATTGACACGAATTAATGACCTTTTGTCGTTTCATCAAACAAATTTGACACATTGGATCCCGGAGGTAAACAGTCGTGAAATGATAAAATACCTCATTTTATCAGAGTTAGAGAATATGTTAAGCCACTAATCCTCCGTTTAAGTCGACCTGATCCCACACAATCCCCGACATAAACAATAGACGAGCCCATCACAAGCATCACAAGAGTCGAAGCTCCACCTCCACCACCGCAACGACAGCCCAACATACGCAATCGGTTTGACTTGCTTTCAGTATGCTCGCGGCCTGATTGCGTTAATCTCGATTACGCAATGAGAGGGGCCGTGACGTGGGAAACTGGAGCCGCTCCGATTGGCCCAGCGCGTGTCAAAGCCTCGTGGTTCCGAGCGGACGACGGCGGCGCTGCGTGTATGTCGGCGGCGATCGTGCGACAGGAGAGCGGCGGGTGGTGGCAAGACGCGCAGCGTTCGCTTCTTCAAACTGACGTACGCTGTGCGCACCTCATGCTCACACGCTCATTCCTCAATTTCCCAGCAAGTCCGTTAGCGACTTCATCCCATCGACAACCCAAAAAACAAGCATGCCTCGCGTCGTGATCGTCGGAGGCGGCCCCGCCGGTGTCAACGCCGCGCAGACCCTCGCCAAGCTGCTCACACCGCAGGACAACGTCGAGGTCGTGCTCTTCGAGAAGAGCAAGTACTACTACTACGCCATCGGTGCGCCGCGGGCCTACGTGGACCCGAGCTTCACCGACAAGCTCTTCGTGCCGTACGACAACGTGATCCCTAAGAGCGCGGCGTCGTTCGTCAAGATCACGCGCGGACTGGTCACGCGTGTGCTGCCCGAGTCTAACGAGATCCAGTACGCGCTCATTGGCGCCGACGACGACACCGAGGCCGGGCCCGTCAAGACCATGGCGTTCGATTACCTCATCGTCGCCACGGGGAGCACGTACACCGTGCCGATCAACCAGCCGAAGAACAACTTTGCGCGTGCCACAACGGAAGCCAAGCTGAAGGAAGTGCAGGCGCAGATCCAGAAGGCTGACAAGATCCTGATCGTGGGCGGCGGCCCCGTGGGCGTCGAAGTGGCCGGCGATATCAAGTCCAAGTATCCGAAGAAGACGGTGACGATCGTGGAAGCGAACCAGAAGCTGGTCGCGGGCAACAACGTGCGCGACAAGTTCCGCTCCAAGCTCACGCGGTACTTGAAGCGCTTGGACATCAAGGTGGTGCTGGGCGAGCGTCTGGAAGAGCGTCTGACAGGCAACAGCTACGTGAAGCGCACGCTGCGCACGGACAAGGGCACGTCCATCGAGTCGGACATCCAGCTGCTCTGTGCGGGGTTCAACCCGGTCGTGGACACCGTGGCCAAGTTTAACCCGGAGCTCGTGAACGCCGACGCTTCATCAAGTGAACGACAAGCTGCAGTTCGCAGACCCTCGGTACGGCACCTGTTCGCGTTGGGCGATGCAGCAGCACGCGACGCCCAAGCTGGGGTTCTGGGCGGGCGAGCAG
>GL376585.1:685399-822664 GCA_000143045.1 Globisporangium ultimum DAOM BR144
GTTGTTGGTGCCGCTGGGTCCGAACGGTGGTGTGGGCCAGTTGCCCGTTCTGGGTGGCACGGTGGTCGGCAACGTGATCACGCGCATGATCAAGTCGAAGGACATGTTCGTGACGAAGGCGTGGGAGAGTTTTGGCGCCGTGGCCCCGAAGTGATTCGATTTGTAGTTGTGCAGACACACTGAAAATGTGTATGTACGTTAGGATGTCTTTCCTATCGGCTTTGTAAATATATTTTATAGAACACGAGTTCAGTTTTTTCTTGTTCAGCATTGTTTTACTGCAAATTGGTTTGAGGACAGGGTTGTTTGCTATAGCGTGCACTCATGGATCTCGAGTGGAGATCAGATGGACGTGTAGGCGTGTACTTTGAGAGGAAACCTGAGCAGACGATTCATCAACTATCGGAAGAGACGCGTGCCTTCTGGCCATCCTTCCAGTGGAACGACAACCCCTGGATAATCGACAGTCAAGGAGAGCAGTATACAGTCAAAACGATTACCTTCCTGAAGGAATGCAATCTGGCCAGCTTCAATGTGAGACGGGAAGAAGAGCGAGTGTTCTCCCTGCGGCTACCAAACATGACGGCGACTCTCTCGTTCAAACGAATGGCCGTCCTGCGAAAACTCGTAACCAGCATCATTCTATGCTCACCGGAGACAGAAATTGAAGCAGGCAACCAGCTAATCAGTTACCAGGAGCCGTGGAGCAGGAGACGCACAAAACGTGAGTACAAGTGGGTCAGCAACGGCATGGGGACCATCATAGCGGTGCCAGTATCAGAGAGGAGCCACATGGACTACATTCAGATGCAACGGCAAGCAAACGGAGTTCTCTGGACAGTGACTGACTGGGCCGGAGATGCTACATGTCAACAAGACGTTGCAATGATTGAAGAAGAAATAAAAACCGTAGGGTGGACATTCAAACCGCACCCGCTCACGACGCACTGTTCGTGGCTGGTGCATGAACGTACGCCCCCAAACAGCATCCAGAAGACAATCGACCGAGCGCGAACACGGAGGTTGCACAGTAAGTTGTACCAAGGTCTTGGAGGGCTCATAGACAAGCTCAATGAAGTCGCGAAAACTGACCAGTGGTACAGTCATATGCAGTACCGACTGCCAGCAGATCTATGGAAGCAACGAGGATGTCTTACGCCGTACCAAATGTGGACGACATACCGGATTTCTACGATGCAACTCAACCTGTTCCATCCGGGAAGGGTCGAGTCGTCGGCGTGCCCAAGTAATGCCGGATGTGGAGAGACAAAAGAAACTATCTCACACATAGTCTGGAGTTGCAAGCGAGCACAAGCCGTGTGGATGGCCTTCCTAGGGCGATGGATGGGCCGAACATTAACGGAGCAAACACTCAATCTCTTCCTGCCTCATATTGCTAGCCGCACAGCCCCGCCAGGTCAACGATCTTTGCTCCGGGAATTGGAAAGGCGCTTCGGTTTCATTACTCCGGAACATAGGACAGCACTACAGAAACTTTGGTTTATCGTCACATCAAGCATTCCAGTATCGCTATGGAGAACGAGAGTGGAAATAGTGCATGAACAGCAACACCTCACTACCGAAGAAAGCACCCAGCGCGTGTGGACAGCATGTGTGATGCAAGTGCGGGCTGTGGCACATCGGATGAGAACACTCAAAGGAGAAAAGATCAATGCAACTTGCCTGAACCAACTGCTCAGTGTACTGGAGAGACAAGATTTCTCGCGCCAACTGGAAGCATGGGCGACGGCGCGTCTGTATTTCGATGGAGGTGCACGCGGCAATCCAGGTCCAGGAGGCAGTGGATAGGCACTCACCTTCCTGAATGAACGCTGCAATCGATGGGAACTCAAAGCATGCGGCTATGCGTACATGGGACCAGAAGTTACGAACAATTGGTGCGAATACAGCGCACTGAAAGAAGGCCTGGCATACAGTGCACACTACCTACAGCATTATGAAGTCAAGTTGGAAGTCTTCGGAGATAGCCAAATGATTATCGCAGCCCAGAACGGGTTTTCCTCAATACGCCAGACCAAGTTGCAGCCACTAGCAGTTCGGGTAAATCAAATCATCGACAACTTTGCGTGGATCTCCTGGAATCACACAAAACGAGAACAAAACAAAATGGCGGATCTTCTCGCCAACATGGCAATGAACTCCCAGAGTGCGAAGATACTCACCGACGAATCGCGGGGAAATGATCGAGTTCTTATGTCCCAAGTCGCAGATCTACTCGAAAATGACGTCGGTGCCACACCGTCAAAACTTAGAAACACCTCACTCTCAGCAGTGTTAATGAGACTCCGGGATTCTTAAACTATATGTAGATCATAAGTTAAATAGAATGACCTTCTCTCTCGCTATAGCGTGCACCCAATCGCCCCACCGCTTCATGAACAAGGTCACTTTCAAAAAAAGACCTGATTTTGATAAAGCTTTGAACCTGAACTCGCGCCAGAAATGCACCTAAGGCATGTTTGAATCCGGCTTCAGAATCTGATGATGAACTCCCTATAACGCTATTCTGTCTGAGTATCTTCATGGGCGCACATAGTACAGATAATTTCTCCACTTTCTCACCTCGTCTCAACGAGTGCCTTACCGCTTGGCCACCACCATACAGCGAAAACAACCACAAGAGATTCCGCCGCCAGAGTCAACGCGGTTCAAGGATCACCCGCTGTGAGAGAGGTTGAGATCAGGAGAAAAGATTGCTCGCCGGATCCCAATATCCAGTCGTTCTTCACAAGTGAGAAACCAACGCGAATTGTCTCGTGGCAAAAAGAGCTACAGGTCACAATTTGTAGGCAGGCTGAGAGATTTCAGGCAATCCTAAATCCCAGATTAATAGATTCCTTTCATCATCATCATCAAAAAGAGCTACAGGCCTTTTTATGGCCTCCATGACATCTGTGATGGGGCCACATGTCCCAAATTTGACAATCACTCTGCGCCGAATAAGTCGCTTCAGCTCAAAATTGCTTCTACTTGGTTTCAGTATGCTCTCGCTAGATTGCGGAGGTCTCGACTACGCAATACGCGGGTGTATGAAAAGCTACGACCAAGCATTCTCATTGGCTGGAATGGTGAGGAGATTTAACATCAGGAACACGAGAAAAGGCAGCATTAGCGATGCGCACCATGAAATCTATCTTTGTTGAGACGACTCAGTCTCGTAAACGACTGTGATCCCGTTGGAGCCATAGACAGCGATCAAGAGAGGTGATCACGACGCGTGAAGCGAGCATTGCAGGTGCCACGACAATGGAAAACTCGGCCGTGCATCCCGAAAAAACAAACAAAAAATAAAAAAACGTGGAATCACAAGAACACAACAACAGTGCAAAGCTCACTTGCTCAATTTACCAAAGTAACTTTCGGTGCCACGCAGGTTATTAGTGACGATTCTGTTGATCGATGAGGGATGGAAAGGGCTTGGTACGAAACGAATCTGATAGAGACACAACTGCACCAACGAACGCGAAAACCAAATAGCCGTGGTCGAATTTATCTGGGGAGTCGTGTCCGTGATTAATCGCCTTCCTATGCTTCTCGGAAAAGCAACGCAAATGTCGATTAAAGATCGAAATGGTGGGGTTATAGATTGAGAACCGAATCCTCCACATTCCTACCCTTTCTCTCGACTAAACCGACAATCATATATTGACACCTGTAACAGTAAATCGACAACAAATGGATATGATACAGGACGGTATTACAAAAGAAGTCAAGGAAAAGCTGCTGCGTAAAGTCCAGATCTCGGAAATATCGATGTGCATTAGATGACACGATAGCCTTCAGCGCTTGCTCGAATCGATGATTCATGTGCCTGGATGTGGTCTCAAAATGAAGGCGTGAATACGAAAAGCACAAAACGGCAATGTATTGCCCCAAAAAGTCATTTTCAAAATGCATGATTACCATGACTTTTGGTGCTTGTACCATCCACATAGCAACTTCACTGATAATGTTTATTTTTGTGCGTGAACACGAGAAACGCAAGTGATCATATCGAAAGCGAGGTTATGGTAAAGAACATTTGGTAAGCACTCATTTTGAGACAATGGCATTGTGCCCGAACCCGGTCTAAACATTCCAGCCCTGAGCTGTCTCGCCTCGTCCAACGAGCACCTGCATCGCAGCAACAATGTTCAATTCCCACCGCCAGAATCAATGCAGCATTGCTCAAGTGTCCAGGTTGTGACGTGACAAAAAGGCAACTGATCCCAGTGACGAGACCACACATGACCATCACTCTGACCTGAATAAGTCGCTTCTTTTCAAGATCGAATACACTTGGTTTCAGTAAAGAGAGTAGCGGATTGCGTAGAGACCGATGACGTAATACGCGGGGCCGTGACGACTCCGACCGCGAGCTCCCATTGGCTCAGATGAAGAAAAGATCGGAGCTGTGAAACACGGGAAAGTACACCTTTTGCGATGTGCACGATGGTCACTTAAAGGCAGTCCAACTATGGCTGTTGCGAAAGCAGGGACGTCCCGCCCATTAGAAAGCAGTACCTGTATCCTCCCATTCCTCAATTTCCCAGCAAGTCCGTTAGCGACTTCATCCCATCGACAACCCAAAAAACAAGCATGCCTCGCGTCGTGATCGTCGGAGGCGGCCCCGCCGGTGTCAACGCCGCGCAGACCCTCGCCAAGCTGCTCACACCGCAGGACAACGTCGAGGTCGTGCTCTTCGAGAAGAGCAAGTACTACTACTACGCCATCGGTGCGCCGCGGGCCTACGTGGACCCGAGCTTCACCGACAAGCTCTTCGTGCCGTACGACAACGTGATCCCTAAGAGCGCGGCGTCGTTCGTCAAGATCACGCGCGGACTGGTCACGCGTGTGCTGCCCGAGTCTAACGAGATCCAGTACGCGCTCATTGGCGCCGACGACGACACCGAGGCCGGGCCCGTCAAGACCATGGCGTTCGATTACCTCATCGTCGCCACGGGGAGCACGTACACCGTGCCGATCAACCAGCCGAAGAACAACTTTGCGCGTGCCACAACGGAAGCCAAGCTGAAGGAAGTGCAGGCGCAGATCCAGAAGGCTGACAAGATCCTGATCGTGGGCGGCGGCCCCGTGGGCGTCGAAGTGGCCGGCGATATCAAGTCCAAGTATCCGAAGAAGACGGTGACGATCGTGGAAGCGAACCAGAAGCTGGTCGCGGGCAACAACGTGCGCGACAAGTTCCGCTCCAAGCTCACGCGGTACTTGAAGCGCTTGGACATCAAGGTGGTGCTGGGCGAGCGTCTGGAAGAGCGTCTGACAGGCAACAGCTACGTGAAGCGCACGCTGCGCACGGACAAGGGCACGTCCATCGAGTCGGACATCCAGCTGCTCTGTGCGGGGTTCAACCCGGTCGTGGACACCGTGGCCAAGTTTAACCCGGAGCTCGTGAACGCCGACGGCTTCATCAAGGTGAACGACAAGCTGCAGTTCGCAGACCCTCGGTACGGCCACCTGTTCGCGTTGGGCGATGCAAGCAGCCACGCGACGCCCAAGCTGGGGTTCTGGGCGGGCGAGCAGGGCAAGCACGTGGGCGCGGAGCTCGCAGCGGTGCTGCGCAAGACGCAGTCGCAGGTCACCAAGCCATTTCCAAAGGTAGAAGTGGAGGTGTTGTTGGTGCCGCTGGGTCCGAACGGTGGTGTGGGCCAGTTGCCCGTTCTGGGTGGCACGGTGGTCGGCAACGTGATCACGCGCATGATCAAGTCGAAGGACATGTTCGTGACGAAGGCGTGGGAGAGTTTTGGCGCCGTGGCGCCGCACTAATTACAAAGCCGATTAGCACGTTGGCATGGCATAGAGCGAACGAGCCCTCGGTTTTATCTGTAAATATTTTGTAATACTGTTTTTCGATTTTGTGTTGTCGCGTTGAAAGGCTGCAATGTGTGCGGTTTTATGCCTGTGATGATTGCAGACACATAGGACTGCATTCGTGAAAATGTTACTTTGCGACAGCTTTTTGAAGCCATACAAAACCGCTCTTACCTGTGCCCCGCATTGCGGGCATCTCGGACTCAAGCTAATATCTGCTCGACTCGGCGCGACTGGTATAGACGAAGTCTATATTTGAAGCAAGTGTCGTTGCTGTCGTGAACGTTTTCAGAAGCAGAACCACTTCGAAACAGAAAAGAAGTACGACTAACAAATATACTGAGCATGTCGCGCATTCATGGCGAGTGGGCTGAAGCTAGTCGCGCTCTGTTTGACGCCGTTCAGAGCAATCGATGGACGTATTCTGTGTGTCGTCTCGTCGCGTTCCACGATTATTGTGAATCAGCCTCAAGATGGCGAGTGGCGCTGATCGTGTGTCTCTATTACGCGCCGGCATTGGCGGCCCTGATTGTCTTTGACGTGATCCCGCTTTAGGATCCACAGGAAGGGTGGAGCGCGAATACAATTTTCTGGGCTCGGTACTACATCGGTGCTGGCATCGTCTCCGCCGCAGTTTTGCAGGAGTCGCACATCGTGATTCCTGAGATCCACTTCACGACCAGGAAAATCGTCTTGATTATTTTTGGGGTGAGCGTCGGGTACACAGCGTCGTTAATGCTGATTGCAGAGCTGTGGATGTTCCCCATTCCGTTTATATACACGGTTAGTGGAGTACCTTTCATTTTCATCATGAATACCCTCGTCACGTTGGCGTTGGGGGCAGCAAACAAGGAGCACTTTGCCAAATTTGTCAAGTTTACCAACTTGCTGAGTGTGCAGACGATGATGCTGATCGTACATTCAACGTATAATGCGATTTTCCTGTCGATCGAGCGGGTCTCTCGACTGGCGTTTGTGCTGCTACTTCCTGGAATCAAGTGATTGCTGAAATATATCACGACGAAGGCGCTAGTCGTCGATGATCACCTCACTTCGGCGTTGCTTTCGAGTGTCAACATATTCGATGCAATATACATGACAAAATGCATGAATTTGGGCGGCACCCTTCTTGTTGGTTTCGGCATTATCCTGGTGGACTTTGCACAAAATTACGTGACTATTCGAAGCCTTGCGAAGCAAACGCAAGTTCTCAGAAACGTGCGCGACGCAGAGCCGATGCAGCGCCACCAGACCGCCGCGACACTCCCATTTGTTGTTCAGCTGATCAAGAAATCGAGACAGCAGTTAGATGGATCTGTCCTTCGTCTTAGCTTCAGCCGAGTGAATCTTTCAACGCAAATCGAAGCATCGTCGAAAGCGGAATGGAGGCCCCTCGAGACATCAAGAAAACCGAAAGTGGTTCCCTCTGTGAACCCACCATTCATGCGGAAACCCGACTCAGCGACCAAGATGGTGAAGTCGCAACTTGTGAAAGAAGCTCTGCAGCTACTTCACGAGAGTGAGACTGTGGTTATGGTCGAGTTCATCGAAGCGGCTGTCCCGTTCGTGTACGCCATCTATGTCTCAGTTCTCTTCCATTTGCCGAATGCGCATTATTATCAGGACATGCAAGGTCTGACGGAAGAACTGCTCAAGCAGCTCGTCGCAAACATTTGCGTTTACGCTACGTTGGAGCTCCTGAGTTTAGTGTACATGCACCGCATGATCAAGCAACATTTTGGGATCTCGATGGTTTACCAGTTGGTGTTTGCTCTGGAAAACGAGTGGAAGGTCTATCAATGCTGCATCCTGACTTGGATTATTATCGTGTTCCAGTTTTTGCTGATTCACAGCGGTAAGGATTCTTTTTTGTGTCATCTGGGATCAACCTGAGTCTGACTCAGAGCATGTATCTAATAAATCTAAGGCGCCGACTTCACCTTCAAATTTGCACGTCCCAGTTGACCGCAATTGGCTGAACGTCGCAGCTACCAACAGAGCGAGCAGTGCAGCGAATCCTTTTCAATCTCAAGCGCTACAAGATTCAGCAAAAACTATTAGGTTCTATGCAGTGCATCGCGACAATAGCGCTAGTGGTTTTCGATCATCACAAATCACATATTTCTTTTACATCAATCTGGCGCGAGTTCAGGTTCAAAGCTTTATCAAAATCAGGTCTTTTTTTTGAAAGTGACCTTGTTCATGAAGCGGTGGGGCGATTGGGTGCACGCTATAGCAAACAACCCTGTCCTCAAACCAATTTGCAGTAAAACAATGCTGAACAAGAAAAAACTGAACTCGTGTTCTATAAAATATATTTACAAAGCCGATAGGAAAGACATCCTAACGTACATACACATTTTCAGTGTGTCTGCACAACTACAAATCGAATCACTTCGGGGCCACGGCGCCAAAACTCTCCCACGCCTTCGTCACGAACATGTCCTTCGACTTGATCATGCGCGTGATCACGTTGCCGACCACCGTGCCACCCAGAACGGGCAACTGGCCCACACCACCGTTCGGACCCAGCGGCACCAACAACACCTCCACTTCTACCTTTGGAAATGGCTTGGTGACCTGCGACTGCGTCTTGCGCAGCACCGCTGCGAGCTCCGCGCCCACGTGCTTGCCCTGCTCGCCCGCCCAGAACCCCAGCTTGGGCGTCGCGTGGCTGCTTGCATCGCCCAACGCGAACAGGTGGCCGTACCGAGGGTCTGCGAACTGCAGCTTGTCGTTCACCTTGATGAAGCCGTCGGCGTTCACGAGCTCCGGGTTAAACTTGGCCACGGTGTCCACGACCGGGTTGAACCCCGCACAGAGCAGCTGGATGTCCGACTCGATGGACGTGCCCTTGTCCGTGCGCAGCGTGCGCTTCACGTAGCTGTTGCCTGTCAGACGCTCTTCCAGACGCTCGCCCAGCACCACCTTGATGTCCAAGCGCTTCAAGTACCGCGCGAGCTTGGAGCGGAACTTGTCGCGCACGTTGTTGCCCGCGACCAGCTTCTGGTTCGCTTCCACGATCGTCACCGTCTTCTTCGGATACTTGGACTTGATATCGCCGGCCACTTCGACGCCCACGGGGCCGCCGCCCACGATCAGGATCTTGTCAGCCTTCTGGATCTGCGCCTGCACTTCCTTCAGCTTGGCTTCCGTTGTGGCACGCGCAAAGTTGTTCTTCGGCTGGTTGATCGGCACGGTGTACGTGCTCCCCGTGGCGACGATGAGGTAATCGAACGCCATGGTCTTGACGGGCCCGGCCTCGGTGTCGTCGTCGGCGCCAATGAGCGCGTACTGGATCTCGTTAGACTCGGGCAGCACACGCGTGACCAGTCCGCGCGTGATCTTGACGAACGACGCCGCGCTCTTAGGGATCACGTTGTCGTACGGCACGAAGAGCTTGTCGGTGAAGCTCGGGTCCACGTAGGCCCGCGGCGCACCGATGGCGTAGTAGTAGTACTTGCTCTTCTCGAAGAGCACGACCTCGACGTTGTCCTGCGGTGTGAGCAGCTTGGCGAGGGTCTGCGCGGCGTTGACACCGGCGGGGCCGCCTCCGACGATCACGACGCGAGGCATGCTTGTTTTTTGGGTTGTCGATGGGATGAAGTCGCTAACGGACTTGCTGGGAAATTGAGGAATGGGAGGATACAGGTACTGCTTTCTAATGGGCGGGACGTCCCTGCTTTCACAACAGCCAAAGTTGTCGACAAAGTTGTCTTTTTCTCACATTCCTCCGTTTGAGGAGGGGATCATGTGATCGCAACTCTGTAGCCAATTGGAGTCCACAACTTCAGTTGTCACGGCCCCGCGTATTGCGTAATCGGAAGCTCCGTAACCTGAGTCGGTTTAGTGAAACCAAGTGTAAGCGATCTTGAGAGATAGTGGTATTCAGTGCAGAGTGATTATCACCCGTGCGACATGTGAGCGTCAACGTAACTGGAGACAATGCAGATCATGACGCTGTGCTCGTGTTTTTGTAGCTCTTCGTCACGTGACACGTTGCCTTTGGATGCTCGTATCAGAGCTGGATTTTGGTGCGATAAGCGATCTATTTCCTGTGACCGCGCTCCACCAGTACACTTACTGTGGCTTCGATAATTTCGCTGTGATTGTTTGCTTTTTTTAGACAACTCAACGACCCGCAGACGCCGCCCCGACTTGCACATTGTTTTAAATAGATGCGCCAGCATTTAATAAATCGTCTTGGACGAAATGAAAAGAGATTGCAAGTGCCTTGGCCTCAAGTGGATGCGGTTAATTGTCTGGAGCGCCGCTGTGACTGGGAGGTTCGCTCTTCTTCCTTAGATCACGAGGTAGGCGAGCCCCACAACCGCTGTGGCGATACTGATGGGTGGCAAAGCCGCTGCAAGTTGAGAAGACGCGCTGCTGCTTGTGCCAGTCGATTGATAGACTGGTGCCGGGGTCGAAGCCGGTTGACACACACTGGCAATGCTGTAGCTCACTCCATTGCACGTGCAGGCTGACTAGATGACACCATTGGATGTCCAGCACGAGCTTACCCTCGTTCCTGCACAAGCGAATTTACCGCACTCGGTGGCATACGCGTCACAGTCGGCGATGCAATCAAGCGAGGTGACAAGTGTGTGCTGAATCGCGGCCTGCAAGTTGAAAATGAAAGCGAGCTGGATGAGTCGGGAAAGCATCATTGCCGTGGTTTCGGAGTAGATTCGGTAACGAGGAAATCTTCTTGTGAAGTGCTTGAGGGGAAGGCTGGAAAAGGAAGAGTGAGTGAGCGGGTAGATGCGGTGTGTGGGTTTCTTGGAGCATTCGAATGGCTGGCGGTCCTGGGATGTGATGTTATTTGTAGACAACCGAGCCTCTGTTATTTATACGTCGGATGGCATTTGCAGTTGAGATGCAAACATCTTTGTCCCAAGTGGCTTGACACTCCGTCATAGGCAGCGCGCCGCGATATGGTACTATTTGAATGACAAGGTTGAAACATCAGCCCCGCAGGCAACCGTCGTTTCTTGTACGTGTCCAGTTGGACCAGAATGAGCGTCCCATCTCGTGTTTGTCGCAAGTAGGAGTAATTCCGCATCCTCGTTGTTTCTGTTCGCGTCTAAATTGAAACTTGTGCCAATGGGCGTAGTGCCCTACAAAAGAAATCGCTGGATGCGCCCAAAAGAATCTGCGAGGGCGAGAAGAAACAGCCATGATTTGAGAGAAAAGCGATTGGCTCACTTGGATCACCTCGAAAAGCATCCTGTCGAAGCGGCCACCGTAGCTGCTGCCTGCACGGACGAAAGCGGTAGGGCAATGCTTGACCAAATTCCGCCTTGCCTAGAACTGAGGCTGACTGGGGCATTTGCGACTGGACGAGAGCGCTGAAGAGATTCAGCAGCAACGCTAGAGATATAACCCGACACTGGCTCCACCATTTGCCCCTTTGGGCCAATGGGCACAACACCTGTGTGCGGGTCCGTCCCTATTTGGCCCTACTATTTCAAAGATATTTAACCAGGTAACGTTCCACTTGCGTGGGGACTCGGAACCAGCGCGCCCCATCATTACACTATTGGGGACTTAACTCCGGCTTTCAGGGGCGTGGAGCATCGACGACTCCAGGACATTATCCTATGTACCCCCTCTGGCCTCCCGGTGCAAGGTCAGTTTCTCAAGAGACCTTCCCCATCGGTATCGCGGATCTGGAACACCGTTTGTGCCCCTTTTATGTCCACGAGAAATCTCACCCCTGACGGTGATCGATCCGGCGACTGGGACCAAAGCTTTCCCACTAGAGCCACGCTACCGGCTCAGCAGCAACACTAGAGCGCGTGGTTGAAGGCGAATGTCCCAAATGTTAGAGATGGGCGCGTCAAGACACTTTGAGCGGTTTGCTTGTCCGTGGTACAGAAAAAAGTGAAATTACCCATGAGATCATTAAACATTATTGGAATATCCTCTCGTTGGGACTGCTTGCCCAAGGAAACTGCTCTAGTGGACAAATTAAAGATTCAGAGCTCGTGCTATTGATGTTGGTTTAGTATTCTAAAAAGTATATTTTTCATTAGAAAACAATATTGACAGTATTTCGTAATATCGTCTAGGATATAGGATTGACTGTATTTCTCAACTTGCTGTTTTTCACAATCTACTGGATGTAATTCAGTCATCTGGGTAAGGTACCCTTAGAGGACAGTCAGGTGGGTCTTGTTAGTGTCGGGGTCTTCAGGTGTGCGCGTCTCTATACTACAGATATATGCAAATCATCGCATGCAATTTTAATCACACATGGAGTATTATCAAATTTAGATAAGCTTTGCATCATTCTTTTTGAAAATTTCTTGAGCAAACGAGTGATTTGCTGCGCGTGTAACACGACCCCGTTCAGCAACTGGTGCTTTAAGCGACACACCGAACCGTTCGTGCGTGGAGGGAATTGGACATCGCACTGTTCGTCTGCCTGTAGTCATTGACACCTCACGGGCGATTCCAGTCGCCTGTATGTTCTGATATGATCCTATTGTCGATACTGTTATATGTTTTTATATTTGAATTGCTAGCAAGCGTACTGTAATAGTTAATGTGATGCTAAAAGAGAGCTGCATAATTGACATCGGTAGACGGAAGGACACACATCCAACAGCTGGTTTTCAAGCAAATCAGTTAGAAACCTGATTGCTTTTTTGGTGGACGTACACCTGCGTATTCAAAGCTCGGAGAGAAAATGGCGGAACGTCATCCAGGAGCTCATTCTGGCATTTGCTTTATTCCTGGCAACAGCTTCCTTTGCTCCAGCACTCCACTATGGTCTCGTTCCGCTCCGCGTTCTCTACTGCCGCTCTGCTGCTGGCGGCCACCGCCACGACAGACGTCGAAGCGCATGGATACATCCGCCAGCCTCTGGTCGCGTTCAAGGGCGGCCGCACCACCTCGAACTGGATCAAGGAAGACAAGCCGGCATGGGCGGGGTTCTCGTCCTGGAACAACTACATGAACGACTTTGCACGCATCTCCAAGCAAAAGGGCTACAAGACGTTGCGGTCGTTCCTGGAAAACAAGGGCGCTTCATGCGGCTACACCGAGCCCAACACTACGCCACGCGCGATCCCACGCGATGGCAAGGTGATCTTTGCGCACAGCAACGTGGGGTTCGTGCACCCGGTACGTACAGCAACGTAGATGTCATTGTCGTGTTGTTGTATGAAAGCTCATCTCGATGTGTCTCGCTTCCCCCAGGGCCCGTGTGAACTCTGGCTCGACAACAAGATGATCCTGCACAAGGACAACTGCCAGAAGGCGTTCCCAGGTGTCAAGGCTGTGATGCCAGTGGACTTCTCGTCCTGTAAGGGGACGTGCATGCTGCGCATGTACTGGCTTGGATTCCAGGACCAAGGTCAACGCTGGCAAACGTACAGTAAGTATAATGTTGGAGCTGCCTCTTGAAGGCTGGAATGGTGCCTGTGCAACAAAATCGCTAATAAACGGAATGTCTGTGCTGTGCTTCCTGTTCAGAGTACTGCGTGCCTGTCAAGAAGGGCGGTAAGCGGCTCCTTCGTGATGAATAAGCTGGCTCCTTTTCGATGGGCATTAAGAAAGTCTACGCTACTACTTAGTTGCCGAAGTGTGCAAAGCAAATATGCTTGAATAATACAAACCGACCAACCTTCGACCTTCTGGGTGTTTTTTCACTGGTGTCGTACCGCAATTTTAACACCGGTATTGAAATGCCATGAGCTAATATTGATTGTTTCGCGGCCTGCAATCAGCGACTTGTTGCAAACGGACTCACTCGAGTCGTCCTCACGTTCATTTGTACAGCAACAGCTGCGTGTCAAAGCGTGTGTACCTGAGATCAAAGGTGTAGACAAATAAAGAAACTAGAGTTAGCTGTAGACCTGTGAAGTTTCTGAATGGATTTGTGAGTGTGTGTCATAATCATCACTCATACATATGTGATGGTCTTTCCTAGAAGAAAGAGTGAGTGATGGTCATTCTTGGATCTATTTACGCTTGCATCTCCTTGCTTCATTTTCGAGAACGATACCAACATGGCAACAACGCAAGTGTTTCTGCAGTGCACCAAGGCGAACGGCAAGCTTCGCGTTCGGATCACATCACCTGGCTACTTCAATGACGCCAACTGCCAGTTCCCTCGCAACATTCGAAGCGAGGGGCAAGTCTACTGCGTTGAGCCACGCTGTGTGCGCTTGGTTCAGACAGCGGGTGGGAAAAACTTTTACCGCATCTCGCAGCCGATCAAACTCTGGGATGAGGATGATAGTGATGCTGAAGCGATGCAAGAACTTGAGCGTTTAGACAAGAATGGAGATGGTGGAAAGACGAAGAGGGGCAAGAAGAGACGCAATCGACCCGTGGAGAAGCCAAAAGCCGTCTACGACCACAAAGATGAACCCGATTGTCTGGTGTGCTTCGAGAGCCCAAAGGAGCAAATCTTTGTGCCGTGTGGCCACTTTTGCATGTGCACAAGCTGCATCCAGCAGCTTGTGCACCCGAAAAAATGCCCGCTGTGCAGAGAACCAATCAAGAACACGATTCATTTGGACGAGCTGTGACGGAGAATCGAGGCACATTATATTGGATCATAGAGCCTACGCTGTACAAGTGTGGACATATAACATGCTCGCACACCTGTCTCTATGATACCGACTTCAATCCAGTTGTGTTTTTTCGATTTACATATCAAAACTGTGTCAAACATATATGCAATACGACCAAACGGTTAGCGGACCTTACTTACTGGGTTATTGCACGATCACCGTGGCGGTGGTCGAGCTGTAGTGGCACAGCGATCCTGACGCCCCAGCGCCCGCTTGCGCAGGATTTTTTCCGCCGTCGTAATGCGTGCACACTTGGTAATCGCTCCGGGACGTCACAATTTTCGCGTTCGCGATATTGGCTTCGTCCTTGTAGTTCTTGTTGACGCGCACGAGCTCCCGCGTTGGGCTCACGGAGACGACGCCATCGACGATCACGACCCGCTTGACGGGGCCGCACGTGGCGCACGATTCGTAGAGCTCACCGCAGTTTTCCATGTAAAAATTTCCGCTGATTGTCGTGGTGCCCGCGGCCTTGGCAAGGATCACCCGAGATGCTGCACCCTTCGCGCCGCCGCCAGAGACAGTGGTTGTACCGATACCTTTGTCGATCACCACTGCTGCCTGGCACACGGCTTCAGACCACACGTTGTCGACCGCACAGCTGTTGTCCGAGCAAAAGACACCGACGACTTGGCTCGCGCCGATGATCACGTTTTTCAGGACGCCACCGGACTGGACAATGAACACGGCGTCGTCGCTCACCACCTCCTTCCCGGAGTCGCACTGAACGTTGCTGCGCTCGTACTTTTTCATACCGCCATCGAACACTTCGCCCGCGGCGACAACATGTGGTGCATTGAGAGGCACGACATCGGTCGCGGTTGGCCAGTTGCTCGCTGGCAGTGTAACTGCTGGGACAGGTGCGAATGTTGGCTCTGGTGTTGGGGCCGCGGTCGGTTGGGCTGTTGGCTCTGGTGTTGGGATCAGTGTAGGCTCTGGAGTTGGCGATGCAGTTGGCGCTAGAGTTGGCTGTGGCATTGGTGCTTCCGTAGGCTGTGGTGTTGGTGCTTCCGTAGGCTGTGGTGTTGGAGCTGAGGTCGGTTCAGGAGTTGGTGCTGGCGCCGGCTCAGGCGTTGCTGTAGGTTCGGGTGTTGCTGTTGTTGGCCCCGGCGTCGGGGCTGATGTTGGTTCTGGTGCTAGTGTTGGTGCTGCTGTCGGCGCCTGAGTAGTAGGCTCAGGTGTCGGTGCTAGTGTTGGTGCTAGTGTTGGTGCTTCTGTTGGCTTTGGTGTTGCTACTGGCTTTGGCGTCGGTTTTGGCGTCGCTTCTGTTGGCTCTGGAGTCTCCACAGTCGGAGCAGGTGCTCGCTGATCAATCTCTGTCTCTGATTCGTCCGTGTCCAGCTCGTTCGTCGTTTCTGCTGCAGGTTCAGGTATCTCCTCCTCTGGTTCCTCTGGCTCCTCTTCTGGTTCCAGTGTTGGCGCTGCAGTTGTTGGCGTTGGAGTTTTCGTCGGTTCAGGCTTGCTTGGCGCCATCGTGGGGTTCGGAGGCGTTGGGGTCTTTGTCGGGGGCTGCATCTTCGGTGTCAGCGTCATCACGGGAGTCAACGCAACTTGCTTCTGCGGCGCCTTGGTCTCCGTTACTGGCGCGAGCGTCGGGTTCAGAGCCGCGCCAGGACTCGGGCACGGCGTTTTGGCCCCAGACGGTGGGGACGCGTCAGGAAACGCTGGAAACGCACCAGGACTCGGACACGGTGTTTTGATCCACGGAGATGATGGCGAAGCGGCCTCTGGACTCGGGCACGGCGTGGAGGGCACTGCCACGTTGCCCGGGATGCTGGGCAGCGTCAGGGTCCCTGGCTGGTAGCCACCCCAGCCCGTTGGGTTGAACGTCCACGGCGCGGCCAGCGGGGTATTCGCACTATTGTCGTTGTTGCTGCTAGGCTTGCCCCATTTGCCCCATTCCCAAGGCCCCCAATTCGCATGCGCGTTGCCTGCATATCACTCGCGAGTCAGTTGGCAACTTCGACACGTTTATAAATCTGCGCATGTGCACGCACACTCGACATACCTGCGTGTTCAGCGAGCAGCGCACACGCGAGAAGGATCGCGGGCGTCTTCATTCCTGTCTCCTGTACACTGCGTCCTGCGTGCCGCGCGCAAGACACTGGAGCCTTCGTCCTCTCGAATGCAGCAAGTCAACAAGTTCGATTTGTTCTTCGCGTCCTTGCTGTCTGTCGGCGTCAAGCGACGGACGTGAATGCGCTGCTGACTAGTTTTAGCATAACTCTTGTGTGGGGTTATCGGATCTACGGTACGGAGCCATCAGGTCCGCCATCTGCTCACGCGGCACATCGCTCGCCTCTACATGGTCATCACTCTGTGAATCCCATCTCTTCCGACACGGAAGATAAATTACCTTTTGCCAACATCAGAGGGAGGAAATAAATCGCCTGTTAACAACGATCTCATTTTGTGGCAGTAGCAAAACTCTATGGTGCACGCGTATGCAGAGGCACCAAAAACATCAAGGCTTTTACATGTGCTATCGTAAGATACGCCACTTGGCAGAGTGCGGTCAAGGCACGTAAAGATCTGCAACAGAAGGACTCTACCATGCGGACGAGCGAGATGGACGTCTTGTTTGACCTTACGCGTTTCCAGCCCATCAGCTATACGGAAGTGAGGAACGCAAAAGTGCCAGCTGCACCACGCAACAAACAGATGCGCGGGTATGCAATTGTTTAGCTGCGCCTTGCGCCTGCTGGTGATCTATCGGCTCTTCTAGGTGATAGAGCCAAAAATCTCAGCATCCAGCCACAAGTCCACACAAAAGAGTGAAAATGCTGTCATAGACAAGAGAATAAAGGCATGCAGATTAGAAATGCGCTCAGAGGCTCTGTCTTTTTGCGAGATCACGAGATAGACAGAGGACCGGAAGGGTGCGAGCGGGTTCACGTGCCTTTACGCGCTGCTACGTGTCCGTTCAACAAAAGAAAACCGGCACAACGCATAGCACAACGCAATCAAAATGAAGTCAGCTACCCACGACAGGCGCAGTTGAATGCGGCGAAATGGTCGTGCCGATGAGGCGCATGGAGCGGTTGGTAACTGAGGACAGGCGAGCGTAGCAAACAACTTGACTGTCGATCAAATAGAGCATTTGGTGGTACTAATACGAAATAGTAATCGACTTTTGGATGTAAAATACCAGGAAAATTACGGCGGGGCTTAACTTTGCAAGTCTGACTCCTTCATCATCAACATGGTGCGAACCACTCTCTGTGCTGAAGGTACCGAGTACACGGCGTGCAGCAAAACAAGCTGGAAGAGGAGAACGACAAGCCTCGTAAAACTATGATACTCAGCCAACCAAATTAGCACACTAGTAGTTCGCATCGACACCTAGGCACGTGGGGAGAACACCCAATCCTTTTTGAAGCGTCTACACTAGGAGTTTTTGTATCGAAAATGCAAGTGTGCTACGTAATACAACTATGCAGCACACTTGTGCACCCACAGATGCGATTGCTACTTCAGACGAGACACATACATTCATGTGGCTTTACTACTACCCTCGTTCTAGTGTCATGTCACTATTGAGCTAGTTCTGTTTTTGAATTTGGTGCATGAACCAGTCACTTTGGCTGCCATGAAGCGTAAAACTGGGCGCTCTTCTCCGCCGCGTGCGTCTGGCGTCGCCATCGCGGCAGGCGCCAACTGGAAGTCGTCGGCTGTGGTGGCAACACGCAAGACGCACAAGCTCCCGCACGCGTCGAAGAAGGTGAGCAGTGGCCAGCGAGCGGCAGGCACGCGCCACGCGCACGTCGTCACGGCCAGTCCCAAAAAGAGACACACGCTGCAGCTACAACGGCAGCAGAGCTTCAAAAGAGGCCAACACACGGCATTTCCTCGTAAAAGGAAGGATGCTGACAGAGCTGCACCCCCGTCGTCTGATGAGGAGGATGCTGATGCGAGAGCGCCGTCTGTATCGGGCGAGGGCCTCGATGCGGAGATCGAAGCATTTGTGCGGTTCGTGTCGCTCTCCGCGACGGAGAAGACGGTACGCGCCACCATGTTCAATGACATGAAAGCGCTCATCTCTGCTACGTTCCCGGATGCGACTGTGCAGTTGTACGGCTCGTCGAGCAACGGCCTCGACACGTTTCGCAGCGACATGGACATCACTGTGGGCAACATCACGCTGAGCGACTCGCTGCGATCCGACGTCCACCAGACCATGGCGGACAACCAGGGAGTAGAGAATGAGGATGAAGGTAGTGAACAGGACGAGAGCGACTACGAAGACGAGCGGTATCTGACCGCTGGAGTCGCTGCCCAACCAGTTAAGGATGTGAGGTCGGAGGCCAAGACTCAAGACGAAGAGAAGACGTCGTTCTCACTCAACATCGCGACGCCCGGATCCTCCTCGTCTGCGTCTTCGTCTCGGTTCTCTGACGCATTCTTCGGATACAGCTCTTCTAATAGCAACCAAATGGCGTCCTCCTCGTCGGCATCTGCAGCGAAGTCGCCATGGAACCCGACGCTGCGCCGCAAGAAGATCCGCGTGCTGCGTGCGTTGCAGTACCTTCTAAAGGTCAAGCGGCCGCAGTATCACGTCAAGTGTCTACAGAAGGCCAAGATCCCGATCCTCATGGTGTTTGACCCCGAGTCGCAGCTGAATATGGACATTGGCATCAACCGCGAGTCGTTTGCGTCGAGCGACCACGGGAAGACGACATCGCTCGTGATCGTGCTGCAGCAGGTGCTCGGGAAGCCGTTCATGCTGCTGGTGACGTTCCTGAAGGAATTTTTGCACCAGTTTGAGCTCGACAAACCTTTCACAGGAGGGCTGGGGAGCTTCCGCTTGTACATCATGGTCGCGTCGTTGTTTCCACTGGAGAAGAAGGGCAATCAGTCTGTCCAAGTCGTACGCAGTTCCAGGGTACCTCCTCCTTCGGTCTCGGCGCTCCTGATCACATTCTTGGAGCGGTTCGGGAACAAGAAGAACCCGAACTACTTCCACAACCAAACGGTGCTCTCGCTCTCGCTGTTCGGCGCCGACAGCATCGTCGAGTTTGCCAGCGTCTTCCGCATCAACGATTGCGTCGACTCGTTCGCGATGGCGTACGACATTTTGATCAAGACCAAGTCGCTCGGATCGATTATTTTCGAAGAGAAACTGGCCGACGAGCGCCAGCAAGCGCGGAAACTAGCAGCAGCGGCAATCCAAGCTCAGAAAGCCTCAGCGGCCTCACGAGGCCCTGGCGCTCGACGAAAGCCATGAGGTGAGTGAGATATAGACTTAGACTCGTATTTTATATGGAAAACTGTTTGTATGTGTGTGGGACGCCTACCCAGCCTTTGATCGCCGTCAGGAACCCTTGACGCCGTTCTCGGATGCAGTCGATGGCTTTGCTGCTAGTGCTCTTGTTCTGTGTGGGTGTGCTGCTACTGGCAGCAATAGGGATCGCGTCCTTTGCCGCTGCATAGGAGAGAGAGAAAGTCCTCGGCACGCCTGCGTCTGCGTCGTCTAGTGCGCTCTCCATGGCGACAATGTGACGGAACACGAGGAAAAACGTCCACTTGGCTATGCGCGACGCCACGCGCTGCGTCTCAATGTCGGTCATCTTTGAGAGCCTCTTTGCCCCTTGCTTCAGTCCCGTCGCGGCCATGAGCACCTCGACGTCTTGCGTCTGGAAGAACTTCTTCAACAGCGTCGCTAGTCGCACCCCGTGCTGCGTATCAGCAGCAGCAACAAAATGATGAGACGTATCGTAGAGCGTCTCGCTTGCAATGGTGCTGTGCCAGTGGGCCATGTGCGTCGACCAGTTGAGTGCAAGACTCGACGGAACTTTTCTTGCGCTGTCGGCTGCTGCCGTGGGAGGCTTCTTGCGTGGAAACTCGCGGGCGACGATGTGCAGTGCACATGTTGGCAGCAGCGCGCCTTCCTTGTCCCCTGAGCGCTGCTGAAGCCACGAGCTTTCTTTGAATCGGCCGCAAATCGCGCGCTCCAATGCTTCGTATTGCGCGGCAGTCGAGACGCACGTGTCGTCGCGGCTCACAACGATCGAGCGCAGGAAAAGTGGCTCGTACCACTGCAGCAGCAGCGTGCCTTGGATTCCGACAGCATTCCACTTGGCGAGCTTGTCCGAGCAGCTCATAGACAGCGTCTGCTTGTCAGGCGGCAGATCGGAGCGACCGGACTTGACGCGCGCGATGCCGACCATCTGATCAAAGCGCTTCTCCGGCGGTCGCTGAGCGTTCTCATTGGGGCTGCTGCTGGCTGTGGTCTCGTCGCTGTGCTTGCGCTTGGCTTTTGCACCAGTGAGACGGAAGGCGCTGCGCTCGTGTGTGTCCTCCGCCACGGCACCAATTGCTGCTGCTGCTTCCGTCGTACTCGGTCGCTCTCCCGTATCTGCATTGCGCTCCACGCGCTGCTTGACGAGCTCGTCGATGATATCGCCGCGCAGTTGGTAGATCGCGGCGTCTCCACATGGCGCCTCACTGATATAAAGATGCAGCGTATGTTGCGGCTTGAGCACGAGTCGGTGGGTCGTCGGATGGCGCTCAAAGAGCGACGTCGACGGCGGTTCGTCTCCCTTTTCTCGTGCTGCAGTCCACACCAGCGCCTCTGTGTACAGGAAGCGCAGCAACGCCCGCCTGGCGAGGATCTCGGCGTGGCAGTCGTTCACCACGAGGCCGCGCGTGTCCAAATCGCGTCGTCCGAGGCATTTCGTGCCGGTGGCGCACGCCAACATGCGGAAGGCGGACTCCGCTCCAGCAGCAGACGGGTCTTCTCCTGCGGTGGAGTGCGCGACGATACCCGCGAGCACCGTCCACTCCGTCGACGGATGCTTCTTCTGGCACACGACGGACGCCTGGAACCAGCGCAGCACGACGTCCGCGACACCATCGGCCACGCTTCCAGCCATTTTGCCCATTTCAGTTGTTGCATCTTGCATCATACGCAATTTTTCACTTTAGTGACACTCGGCCAGAAATAGTGCCATCCAAAAATTGAACAGTTTCTCTATTTTTATAAGAACGGAATTTGTTTCAACATGAACACGGAAGAGCTACAGACAGATGATATATACGATCACCTTGCGGTGCATTTTATACGGCGTGAATGTCAATCGTAGCACTTCTGGCGCCTCCAGATCCCACATCCTGCTTCTTATTCTTGGCGTGATCCTCGCGCGTCTCGAGAAAAAGCAGCGGCGTCATCCCCAGCAAGCACCCGATCGTGATGCCAATGGAGCTCCCCACCACCTTGGCGAACCGCGTTTGCTTGAGCATAAGCTACTCGAGCACACATAATATTAGCATTACGAAAAGTAAGCAAGAAGGGAAAAGATGCATCACGACTCCAAAAAAAAGCAAGCGCTCAGATGCCACGTACCTGCTCGGGAGTGAGCACGGGGGTGGGAAGCCCCAGACGCGCACACAGGTCTTCCACAACGTTGCCCAGGCCCAGGCCCGCGATGTCCGAGATGGTGTTGCCGATGCCCGCTGCGGCCATGGACGAAATGCCCAGCGACACGCCGAGCGTCAAGTCGATGTAGTCTCCCGCGAGAATCATAATCGCATTGTCCACAAACCCAAAGCCGATAAACGGGAGTCCATACTGCAACGCGACGTACTTGAGATCCTGGTACGACACAGTCGCGGGTTCGGTTGACGACGTGGCTGCTGCGATGGCAGCAGCAGCATTCTGCGCCGTTCCATCGGGATGCGACGAAGAGGCTGCAGCTGCTGCCTTGGTCCCAGCTGCAGCAGTGAAGCGCTGGTTTCGTTGCACAGAGCTGAGCGCTTTCGACAAATTGCGCGCAGACGACGGAGATATCAGCGTGCTCAGGCGCTGGAGCGCATCCGGATCCTTGAGCGCGCCTTCCAGCTCGCGCAAGAGTGCAGCGTTTTCTGAGGGGTTGGTCGGACCCGGACGGTACCCTCGGCGAAGCGGAAGCTGCACACGCGTCCCAGGGAGCTGCGCAGCTCTGTGCGCTGCATGAGTGCTGGGGCTTTGTGCGTGCGCCGCAATGTGAAGCACAGCGCGCCGCATTCCTCCGCTTCTCGCTGGTGTTTCGGTGTGGGGGGGGAGCTGCAGATGCCCGACTGATTACTGCGTTCTAATATTCGCGCCTGGTGCGTCGACTAAAAAGAAGGGAGCGGAAGGAACGGAAGCGGATGATGAACCTGGGTGAAACAGTGGAGCGGCGGATCCGCTGCTCCGCCCATACAAGCGGATCCACTGTTCGCCAATGTAATTTACCAGTAAAATACATGACCCATACAGTACTGTATTTTTAAGCGTTGTTTTAAGGTCGCAATCACGAGAGACGAATTGCAAATTGATGACGGTTGGCGTGGAGAATTAGCGGTAATTTATCTTTTTAGTTTCTTTAGCGCAAACAGCAAACAGCCACAGCCAGACAGGATCACCACTCACAGATCAGATCACTCGACGCAACATGAGTGGCATTGAAGACGCCAAGCGCACGGTGCGTGCGTGCATGCGTGCAACCATGCGTCCTCTGTAGGCATAGGCATGTTGGTGCGAACAGACTGCTGATGCCTATGGTTTGCAGGCCGCGCGCCAAGCAGTGGACGAGTACGTCAAGGACGGCTTCATCGTCGGCGTCGGCAGCGGCTCCACCGTCGTGTACGCCGCCGAGCGCCTCGGCGAGCTCGTGCAGCAGCAGAAGCTCAACATCAAGTGCATCCCCACGTCGTTCCAGTCCAAGCAGGTGCGTATTTTTTTGTAGGCTGCTCGATGCTGCTGCTGCTGATTGCTGCGGTTCTCTTTGCTGCGCACGTGTAGCTCATCGCGCAGCACAAGCTGACGCTGACGAGTCTGGATGAGAACCCGGTGATCGACGTGACGATCGACGGCGCGGACGAAGTAGACCTGCAGCTCAACTGCATCAAGGGCGGCGGCGCTTGCCAGCTGCAGGAGAAGATCGTGGCGTTCGCGGCCAAGAAGTTTGTGATCATCGCCGACTACCGCAAGGAGTCGTCGAAGCTCGGCGAGCAGTGGGTGCAGGGCGTACCGATCGAGGTGGTCCCGATGGCGTACGTGCCGCTCATGAACAAGCTCAAGGAGTTTGGCGGCGCCCCGGTGCTGCGCATGGCCAAGAACAAGGCGGGGCCCGTGGTCACGGATAACGGCAATTTTGTCCTCGACGTCAATGTGAGTGTCGCGCATTATTGTCCATCACGACTTGCATCTTTCGCTTTGGATAGGCTCATGTTGTGTGCTTTGCTTTTTTCTATGTTCGCGTCCAGTTTGGACTGATCGACAACGCGCAGGCGCTCAACGACCGCATCAAGCTGCTGCCGGGCGTCGTCGAGGTCGGATTGTTCTGCGGCATGGCGGAAAAGGCCTTTTTCGGTCAGGCCGACGGCTCCTTCACCACGCGCGTGACGTCGCAGTAGACCGCAGCAGTTGGGTATGCAGCAGACACACACACACACTCATCGCATATGCACCGCAGCGAAGGACGCGGATGTAGTCTGCTATTCAAGATTAGGTTGTTTTCTATAGGAATGGAATTGGCATAGGTTGGCTCTCTTTTCATTTCTACCGTTAATCATATAAAAGGAGGGAACTCACATGTTCAGCTGCTGGAAAAAATTCTCCAGACGCACTTGGCGCAGCACGTCGTAGTGGCCGTCGGCGTCCACGGCCGTGCGCACTTGGCGCGAGTCCAGTGTCCCGTCCGAGTAGCGGTGTGCGTAGAAGCAGCTCGTGCCAAAGGGGCATGTGCCCTGGCCTTCGTTAAAGTGTCGGCACGGGATGCCCGACAGGTTCTTGCGGTACGCCTCGATGAGCACCTTCTTGCGCTCAGGGGACGTGACCATGCGGCTCGACGGGATGATGAAGTGCGTCTCGACACGGCACACGGGGCACTGGCGCACCGTCTGCTTCGGCTGGTCCGCGTTGCCGCGCCAGTTGCGCACGCAGGTCAAGCAGAACGCGTGGTTACATCCCGAGAGCAGCCCAAAGCGCTCCTCCTTCTGCAGGATGTTGTCGTAGCAGATGTTGCACTCGAGATCCATCGACTCCTGCAGCTCGCGCCCCATCTCCACCATGTCCTGCTCCGTTTCCACGTCTTCGTTCAGCGCGTGCATGTAGAAGCACGAATTGCCATACCGACAGAGCCCCTGAAGGAAAAACGTACACGTTTTCCTATACAAACAAATAGAAAATGAAGCAAACGACAGTGAGCAATGCGCAATCAATGACCACTTCTATACAAAGAACGATGCACTTACGGTCGCGCGGTCGGTTCAAAGTCCTCGTCGAAGAAGAAACTGTCGTCCACGATCGGCGCGTTCTTCTTGGCGACCTCGCTGTACGAAGGCATGTTGCGCGCCGGCGGACTCGCGCCACGTTCCGGGGCAAACTCGCCAGGAGCGCCATAGTAGAACAACTCTACACATCAAGCAGAATCGCATTAGCCAGTCGGTCTTTGTAATGCGCATGGGCATATTCAACCTCCCCATTCCGTACCTTCTTCTTTCGTGAGGAAATCGCTCATGTGCTGCTCCGACGGGTCTTCGGCCGACCCGTTCGGTGCAGTTGCCCACGCAACCGCTTTCTCTTCGTGCTCGTCGTCACCTTCCGCTGCTTCATTCGCAGGCTTTGGCTTCGGCTTTGGGTTCAACACGTGCATCTTGACGGTGCTCACGGGCTTCTTTGGTTTCGGTGGCTTCGTTTGATGCAGGTACGGGCACTTGTCGCCCGCCGTGCACTCGTTGCTTTCGAAGAATTTGCACAGCACGCGGTACGAGCCGGGCGCGATGGTCATCTCGCCTGTGCTCGCGCTCACTCTCGTCAATGCCGCTTGCGTGCTTTCGTCCGTGATGTGGGAAAACTTGCAGTCGCGACCTAAACGCATGTACACGCGCAACGTGAATGACAACAACACACGATGCTTAGCTGTCAGTATCCGATGCCACCAACGTATGAACTATATCCGATGTCCACAAACAATAGCAAAGACGGAGACGCCTACCAGCTGTGCACGCGTTCTGCAGGAAAAACTTGCACGGGAACGGACTCACGGCGAGGTCTTCGCGCGGTGCGTGGTAGAAGGTGCAGTTGGCACCATTGCGGCACTTGCCGAACGCGAAGAACAAGCACGGCGTCTTGCTGCTGCTGCCGCCAGACGCCGCTGACGCCGCTTTGGACTCGGCCGAGCGCACGGAGGAGGGCGGCATCGCGAGGACAATTCAGCAAATGTGCAATGTGGCGCGAACCTTGCGTTGGCCACCCAGATGTTCGAAAATGCTCGGATTGGATATATATGTATGGATGCCTCATTTTAGCCAGTAAAAGTGCGCAAAAAGGAGAAAACGAAACGTGACCGCAGAGAATGTTCCATGCGGCATGGAGCTCTTTCCGTGCCAAAACCGGGTACGCCTGCCTTTCCATACTGAAACCAAGACGTTGGGTTAATGTGGGAGCATCTCGGCGCCGAGGTCGCCCCACATCTTGCCGGCGAACATGTCTTTGCCCTTGACCATGCGCGTCATCATGTCGCCCACAACGAAGCCGCCCATGACGGGGAGTTGCGAGACGCCGCCGCCAGGCCCCAGCGGCAGGATCAGCGCCTCCACGGTCACGTTGGGGAACGGTTTGCCCTTGGGCTTGCCGCGCACCGCGGCCACGAGCTCGTGGGCCACGTGCTTGCCCTGCTCGCCCGCCCAGTAGCCGAGCTTCGGCGTCGCGTTGTTGCTCGCGTCGCCGATCGCGTACATGTGGTGGAGCTTGTCGCTGTCGAGCTGCAGACAGGCGTTGACCTTGATGGAACCGTGGTCCGTGAGCAGCGAAGCGTCCATGTCGCCCACGAGCTCGCTCACGGGGTGGAAGCCGCTGCAGAGCAGCTGGATATCGGACTCGATCTCCGTGCCCTTGGTGGTCTTTAGGATGCGCTTCTCGAAGCAGTTGCCGCTGAGCCGCTCCTCGAGGCGCTCGCCCAGGATCACCTTGATTTTGAGCTTGGCGAGCGCGGCGTGCAGCAGGCGGTGGAATTTCTCGCGCAGGTCGTTGGTGGCGACCAACTTGTCCCGCGATTCCAGGATCGTCACGGATTTGTGTGGGTACTTGGACGCAATATCGCCTGCGACCTCGCAGCCGACGGCGCCGCCGCCCACGATGAGGATCTTGTCGGCCTTTTCGATCTGCTGGTGCACTTCCTTCAGCTTGGCTTCCGTGGTCGCGCGCGCATAGTCCTTGCCGTCGGGCTTGATGGGGACCGTGTTCGTGCTACCTGTGGCGACCACGAGGTAGTCAAATTGCAGCGTCTCGACCTCGCTGTCCTCGCGGTCGTCGGCGCCGATCTTGCGGAAGTGCACTTCATCCGCCTTGATCTGCGTCACGACAGCGCGCACGATCTTGACGAACGTGGACGCGGCCTTGGGGATGGCGTTATCGTACGGAATGAAGAGCTTGGGCACGAACGTCTCATCGACGTAGGCGCGCGGCGTGGCGATGACGTGGTAGAAGAAGGTGCTCTTCTCGAGCAGCACGACCTCGGCGTTGTCGGCAGCCTTGAGCTGCTTGGCGAGCGTCTGTGCGCAGTTGATGCCGGCCGCGCCGCCGCCGATGATCACTATGCGCGGCATGCTGTCTCTGCTGCGGGTGCGTGCTGCGGATGGAGAAATACGCAAGCATAGCGCTGCTGGCGTCCGTTTCCATTTTCTGTTCATGTTATTTCGGTGCGGCGATGGGGAGGGGGTACTATTTCTACGGAGAGAGCAAGGACAAGCAATCAATCGCATGTGACCAGTGAGTCAGTGATTGATGGTAATCTTCTGCGCGTCAACATCTATGTTGTGTGCGTGTGAAAAATTGTGATGACATGGCTACATTAGGCGCACACCCAGACCTTCTCGTCCACAGGCGCATCCACATGGCCATAACAGCGACGAGAGTGCAACTTTTATCCGAGTCTTGACAGCCTTTTGCCCAACGGCGTAGAGTAATCAAAAGCGTGAAGCTAAAACAAGTAGAAACTTCATTCTTATCTAAGAAGGAAAGCGGAAAAGCAGACAACAGCCACTAGCAATCGCGGATTGAGAAGGAGTGCGGAAGATACATACACACACGCAAGGATGTCGATGGTTTTGGCTCTTCAGGACAACAGGGGGGGGGGGGGGGGGCACTTAGCCGTCGTGGATGATCGCAGCTCTCTCTTCGATGCGCACGGGAGGGGGGGCGAGCAAACGAAGCCTATACGCTAAGCGGGTGCATGGCCTCGCTCTCCCATCTCAGCATGCCGAACATGGCTTCGTTCGCCAGCTGGTTGAGCACCTTGTCGTCCTTCTCACCCTTGACGTCGTAGTACCCCAGGAAATGCGCCTTCCATTGCGCGGTCTCGTCTTCACTACCGGTAAACATCCAGCCCTGGCACTCGTCACCGCGGATGCAGTTTTCCGCGCACTCGGTCTGCACGGTGATCGATTTGATGCCGATGTAGTAATTGTACTCGTCACGTACACGGAATGCGACCGAGATGAACTCGCGGTCCGACAAATCCGATGCCACAGACGCGATACGGTGCACAACAACGATGTCATCCGTCACCTTTTGCAATATCTAGAATAAGACACATGAGTAAGTAAACAGTTTGACTCGTTCGAACAAACCCAAATACGCAAAAGACTCACCCTGAATTGCTTCACGTCCGGGTAGATACGCTTGCACTTGTCCGGAGAAGTGATGATGTCCCACGACGAGTTGGCAACTTCGCGAATGTTTTTGTCACTAATGGCACGCACCGCCTTGAAACTCAGGCATGTGCCAGTAGCCCACAGCTCGGTCTTCCAGCCCATGGCGTAGCACACGTTCGTCTTCGAGTGCACCGAAGGACCAAAGGTCTTGAGCTCATTGTACGCTTGACGCACAGCTTCGTGGCACAGGTTGAGGTCAACAACCAGCGTCGGTCCCTTCAATGGGTTCATCTGATCGCTGAACCACATTGGCACACCGGCGATCTTCTTGCGATCGACATCACGGCAGTCACTTGGCAGCGCATTCAATCCGTATTGGATCATGCAAGCAAAGTTTTCGTGCTGCAACAGTTGCTCCTTCAGCTTGTTGTTGTCCTTGCGCAGCGTCTGCACGGTTTGCATTTGCTTCTCGTAGGCTTCGGTGAGCGCTTGTTCGCTCATACCAGCCATCTGAGAGCACTGCTCCGAAAGATCGCCACCAATGATACGAATCTGCTCCTTGAGCTCTTCGATACGGTCTCGCAGAAAACTCTCTTCATCTTTTTGTTTCTTTCGGCGACGGCGCGAGGCGTATCGCACCTGTTGACGACGGCGTTCTTTCTTCTTGCTGTTGTCATCGTCACCAAGTTCGTCATCGCTGCTGCCATTGTTGCTTCCATTCGCCAACGCACGCGAGTCCACGGAAGACGTGCTTTGTTTGGACGAAAAAGAGGTCGAGTTCGCAGGCACCAAGGCCGTAGGCGGTGGCATCATCGACGAGGATACAACCGATTGCGATGGAGGCGGCTGTTGCGGACGACGCGCAATCGCGCCACCACTAATGTTATTCATGGCCGAGGACGACGGCGGCACCATAGATTGCTGCTGAGGCTGCGAGTTCTGCATTCTAGATACATTCTGGAGCGAGTTCGGCTGCTGCATTTGAGTCTGGGGTGGCTGCATGTGCTGCATTTGCTGAGGCATCGATTGCTGTTGCATTTGACGAGAGTTCATGCGTGGTGGTGCTAGGATAGGAGCTTGAAGCGGGCCCTGCTGTTGCGGTGGTGTATGGTTCATTGGAGGTTGCTGCGAGCGCACTTGGTGCTGGGAGTGTTGCGGGATAATGTGCGTCTGGTCGTATACTTGCATCGGGATCTGCTCCATGTGCTGTTGACCGCCCATGCCCACAGGGTCATTGAGGTCACCGGGTCCGAGCGCGCTCACGATATCGTCAACAAAGCGCGGGTCTTCTTCCGGTGACATCATGCCTGGATGGTGAACGCCGCCCATATGAGTCGGCATTCCTCGGTGGCCGGAGTACGCGTGCGGGTGGTAACCGCCATGCGGGTGGCCATGGCTCGCGTGCTGCGGGTGGTACATGCCGTTGTTCATGGGCATTGACATCGGGTCGAAGAGCATCTCGTTCCCGTAGTGCTGCGGCATCATGCCAGGGCGCTGACCCTGCATGCCGTTCGGGATCGACGACGGCACATTGCGACCACCGGGCGGCATGCCGTACGGATTGCGACCGTCCATAAGCGAGAGCGGGGGAGGGAGGGGGACAGAGAGGGAAGGGGGGAGGGAGGGAATGAAGGGGGGCTGCTACCAATTGCTTCCGCGCGTCGATCGCTGTCTGCGCGCGTCTTCTTCGCTCCCAATCGCCAAGTCACTCGGTCGCTCCTTTGTCCTGGGCTTCTTCTTTGCCTGTGAGTAACTCAGGCAGTGGGGACGCAGCAATTCATTGGGCGCAATTCAAAAATCGCCGCGATTCATTTTTTGCCAATGAGGAAGCTGTGCCGCGTTTTGCCAATGTGGCTTACGACGTGGGTAGGGGTGCGCCAGGGAGATGGGGGAGAGAGAGAGGGCGCGAGAAAGACACAAGAGAACAATCCAACGAAAATGGCGTCGGACAGGATTGCTAACGAATATACGTTTATAGAGGCTCTTCCTGCAGCTAGAAAAACTCATTTAAGGTTGACACAGTATGAATTATCAAATATTACAGGCATAGTCAATAGAGGGACGAGTTTGGACGAATCGGACAACCACAACCCCACGCGCTGGGGGGTCAGTCAGTCAAATCGAAATTTCTGGATCGTATGGGTCTGGATCTTCGCTCCTCCTCGCATGGTGCGAATAAAACTTGAACAAAATAACTTAGCACAGTATGGAGAATGTTCGATGTATCACGCATTTTCATCACAAATTTGAAGAGAATATTTATATATGTGAATTACAAAGAAATTCTTGCAGCTTGGTACACGAAATAAAACACGAATCGCATCACATTGAACGCAACTCGGCTTCAACACTTGAAAGACCATTGACTATATCGAAAAGCGAAAGGCAACAGTGAGAGTGGAAATATGACAACATATGTGGGCTGATCTATCATTATATTTTCCAGTCCGATGGCCTGTAGGCCGAAATACTCGAAAGAATTCTAATCGACCGCCAGCATTTTGCTCACTTATTTTTCGTCCACCAAAAAACACAAAGTATAAAATCAACAAGTTCAATTCCCCGACATCTGAGATGGAAACTGGATCTCTAGGGTGTCGTTTGCCCCAGGATGATGGGCCGCCGCCGCCCTTTCTGCTGCGACTGAAAAGGATGGTCGACAGGTTCAACTCGCGAGCGAGAGAGGCGCCGACCGACGATTGCCCCAGCGATTAGCTGATGGCGCGAGCAGCAAAATGCTTGGGGCGTTAATGCGGGACGCGGTTGTATTCACTCCCGCCGCCTTCGTCGGCATCGATGGCAGCCACTCGTTCGTTCCTGCGCTGTCAACCGTGGGTGCGACACGCCATGTCGCGCTGCTTCATGCGTTTGTGAGGATGATAAGCACGTCCCTCTTTTCCAAGTATGGAAGCTGATGCTGCGTAATCCGCCTATAATAAATAAATACTCATCCGATATGGACATTTGCAGTCTCTGTGAAGCAGTAACATTAGCGTCACTCATTAAGTAGCACATGTCTCTCCCTCGGTTTCAATAGGTAGGCGCGAGTGTAGGTCACTTCAACTTCCTCGCGACCTTTCACGCGTCGATTCCACATTCCATTCAAAATGCGTGCGCCTTCGAGTCCGCACCGCAAGCCGCGTGTGGTGCGGCGCAATGGGCGGCTGGGCGTCGAGCTCCCGGTGCAGTCGCCCGTTCTCCCGCCGATCCACGCGTCGCCGTCGTCCTCGAGGCACATTCCGCACGCGCAGCAGCAGCGAGAGGAGCTGGAGGCGCTGGTCCGCGCCTTCCGCGACCGCCTGCGGACGAACCAAAAGCTGTGCGACTTCCAGTCCATGCACGACACGCTCACTCGCGAGCTTGATGCAACCGTGAAGAGGGCACGTCGGAATGCAGACGACAGACAAGTGGAAGATGAAGAGCATGTACACGACGACTGTTTTGTGTTTCTACAGCGCGTGAGTACAATTCTGGTGACGCATAAGTACCCGTTTGCCGGTCAGTTCGTCGCGACGCTCGCAGGAAAAATCCAAGATCTCGTGCACGAGAGGCGGCACGAGGAAGCGGTCGACGCCGCCGCACACACAAATGCGTTGCCACGCGCTCCAAAACGATTGCATGAGGATACTCATGCTGCGATTGTTGAAGCGGACAGCAACAGCTCGCTGTCAGACGATGAAAACGAAGCCGACAGTGATGGCAATGGAGCAATCAACTTCGGTGATGTCAAGAATGGGCCAAACAACCACCTGGCTGCCATCGGAGGACGGATTCGTGGCGTCGAGGCTCCAAAGAGCAATACATTTCGGAATTCGCTGCGCTGTCGAAAGTTTCCACCCACGCGTGTGCCAAAGGACGAGCATATTGTCACCTCTTGCTCGTACACGCCCTTCGATCACTCCAAGAACGCATCTGATCTTTCATCAATTCACCTCAAATCCAGTGGTGCCGACAAGCGCACGCAATGGTACGTGGTGCAGTTCCCCAAGCCCAAGCCCAGTGTCAATCGCCCCGAGACCGAAGCACTCATACAGTGGGCAAGCACCAAACTCGCGGCATACTCTGTCTCGAAACAAGTCGACGACAACGCACCACAAGAACCAGCGAGGGCGTCTCCGAAGACCCAAACCAGATTTCAGAGTCAGCTTGCGCTCTACGAACATATTTGCTACGAGCTCTCGAGGCTGATCTTCGACAAATGCCCAACCACGGCACGGTTCATCCATGGCCTCTTTGTCGAGCTCATCGACACGGCATTGCGCACTGTAGCAAACGCGGACCGCGATGTGCAGATCAATGAGCAGCGCCACAAGAATGTGCAACAGGAGTTGCAGCGACTCAAGACTAAGCTTGATGCCGTTAGGACCTCTCTTTTCAGCCTTGAGGAGACGCTTATGAAGCGCCAGCGACACCTTCTTAGCGAGCGCGAACGAACCATCCGCCAGCGCAAGAGACTCAACCTTCTGCTTTGTGCGGTAAGTACTCGTAGGTCTTCAGTCGTTGTTTTTTTGTTCGAGGCAGTAATTGTGAAGTTCATTAACTGTGTATTAGGACCAAATCTTGATACGAGGTGTCGCTGGGTTCATTCAACATGCTCTGGACCAGTCCGAGGAGTTGCTCACTTCACTCAGCATGGATGACCCGCACGGACTTATTGCAGGCCATGCAATGGGTCATACCCCGGCTCATAACGACAAGGGTGATACACAGCGCTTTGAGTTGGTCGATGACCTTTACGATCTTGTGAAAATTAAATACCAGAGTCTCCGCGAAGTACACAAAGCAATATTACGCGTGGAAGAAACTCATGCCGAGGGGCAGGAAAAGGAAGCAGAAGCCGCACTCTCGCAGATAGTAGTTGATCACGCAGTGCCTGCGCTTCCTGTACAGAAGCCGCAAAAAGATCAAGTCATCGTGCTCGATATGAACGAAGTTGTGACGGCCACGGAAGATTTCAAGAGTGCGTTACGCCGCTTAACGCGGCTTGTCTCGAAGAAGAGTCCTGATAGCAGTGTAGGCTGGGAACCACAAGAGCTGTGGGATCAAGCGCTTTTCATTCCACCGTTTGAGGATATTCAGGACCTTGATCGGGACGTGCAGAGACTTTGTTACCATGTGGAAACCAGTATTCTGCAGCATCGCCACGAAGAACAGGTCGAAAAATGCCATGTAGCCGTGCAAACATATATCAGCGCGTGTGTAAATTTTCGCCCACGAAACCGAGCCAACGGATTTGTCGCGTTTCCGACATCCTTCACCTTTGAGACAGCAGACATAGACACTCCTGTAATGGGTCAGCCAGGCTGGTTTAAAGTAGCTGCGGGTGCCACTACGACAAGTGAAGACAGCACGCAGACCCGAAGCCTCCGAGAAGAGCATCACGAATTACTGGAAAAGTTTCTTCCGGCTGGGTTCCAGCACTTTGTGGCCGATATCCCTGCTGATTACGTTCCCCACCAACTCTCTGTTGGAGTTGTGCATTCCATCATTTCCTTCTTGTTCAACGAGATGTGGCTTCTGGTCCAAGAAGAGTACCTGCGTCAACCGAAGCCGTTTACAATCGTTGTAACAGCGAGCAATCTGATCCCGGTCGCGAGCATTCATGAGTACATTTACCGTATCTACTTGTTGCATTTCCGAGACCCAGGTTTTGTGACGTGTCGGTTGTTGGATCTACTCGTGAGCGCTAGTCGCTTGGACACACAAAGCTGTAAAGTACTTCTCTTTTGTCGGCTCGTCAACCTCCCAGGGGTCGACCCGCTTCCAAATGCTGCCTTCTGGTTTGTGCTGAAAACGATTCATATTTTGCAAAGAGCGTGTGCCAGTACTGGAAATTACTTCCATCTTGATGCAAGTGGCGAAAACGAGTTCATTCCACAAGCAAGCGCAACCGAGGCACTCAACCTACTGTTTCATGGCGCAACGAACGACGTCATGAAGCGCCTTCGCTTGCGGCTTTCTGGACTCGCCAGCGTATATGGCACAATCTGGATCCCAGCGTACAATATCGTCGAATTTGTCATGGAAGAATGGAAATCGGTTCAAGACACCATTCAGATGACTGTCAAAGAAAAAATTGCTCAAGAGCAAGAAGCAGCAAATTTGACCCCAGATGTAGTGTCCGCGGACAGACTAGTACCGACATTCGATGTCTTTCTAAAAGTGTTTGCAGGTCTTCACTTGAAAGTTCATCGACTAGAAGCTGCAAAAGCGTATCGCCTGCTTCTCAGCTGCTCCAAACAAGTAAGAAAACACGGAGTTGCTGATACACAAGCGATTGATGTCGATCTCTTCGTAAGCCAATGGACTCAGTTCATCATCCAATCCATCAACCAAGCGCAGCAGCAGCAATACAGCCCGCCATCACAGTTACAGCACTCTGCGGGTGCCAACAGCAACAGCAACAATTCGGCAGGAACAAGCTCGGGAATTCACTTCGGAGCTGCATCGGACGCACTGGTCGCTGCCAATCGCCACCTCTCATATTGCTTCTTGAGGGCTACTTGGGAGCAGACCAAGAAAGATTTTATCCGCTGGCTGGATGTCGATTTTCATGACATCGGCCTTCAAGTGCGTCTTGTTCAGCAAATGGACAACGTGGTCAATCAAGACGAAGCGGCGACGCAGCTTGGTTGGAAAAGCCTCCAGCAAATCATTCAAATCACGTCAACAGGTAACCCAGACGAACGCGCAGAAAGATGATACGAGTTGAGTTTGCGCTTAGATCTTCCTGTCCCTCTCCGTCCAGGAAGTTGTTAGTTTATGTTGGTGTTGGAAGGCGATGCGACGATATCTGTTTTGTACGAGGTACTGATAGCTCCGAATGCCTCAGCAGCTCCTGTTTGTTTCCATTATTTTCGACACGTTTTTCCAGCACGTAGGCAAGTTGTGGGGAAAGATCATTCAGTCGGGTATGGTAAATCTGGCGCTGAATCACAGGACTCGTGACTGTCGCGCAAAACTTGTCGAGAATCGAGTCATAGGGAGGAATCGCAGACTCGTGTGGTTTAATCGGCGCCCAATTCCGTTCTCTTTCACGGAGGGCAGAGTCCTGCTGCACCAACCTCCGACCGCTACGCGAGTGTCTTCCTCCTCCGTACGCGTAAATCCCGTCTTCTTGGCTGCTCGCGCAGCTCATGTGCGCAGAGTATGGGCGATGTAGGTCACGGCTTGTTGGCTTCGACGGAGCAGCAGTCACCAGTTTCAGCACAAACGATTCGTATTTGCTGATGTCGTCACCATGGCGAAACATATTGAGAAAGAGCCAATCACGTTTGGTTTTGTCCATGTTTGGCAAATCGATGCGGAGATTCGGTGGACCCTTGACAGGAGTGAGCTTGTGTCTGCTCTCCTCAGGCCTCAAGGTTTTCTTCGTACGCTTCTGTTGCTTGAACACTGGTGCTTTCCTAAGTGGGAGCTCATATTCTTCTACGTACACTCGTGGAGTGTATGCTGAAACTTTCTCGGGGGACTGGGAAGGAGCACCAGGAGCTCTACCTGGGCTTTTCGGTGGCGAGCGAGGTCGCACCATTGCCACATGCGTGAATTCAGTTGCCAGTGATGAGGACGAGTTTTCCGCCGTCAAAGAGGCTTCGGGGTCACGAATTTCTTCCTCTTTCTTCTCCACCGCTATTCCGGAATCGGATTTCGTGCGCGTCGGTCGCGGCGAAGCCTGCTTCATATTTACAAACGACACTGTAGCTGTCGCTGTCGCTGTCGCTGTCGACTGCTGAACAGTGCTTCTCATCGTTTTCAAACGAAGCTCACGAGGCCGTTCCCGTGTCAGTGCGATCTCCTTTAACGTAGGGCTTCTGGCTGGGCTTTCAGGAACCCGTTTATCTTTCTCCACTGCGACAGGACGACTTGCCCGTACACCAGCTCGAGCTTCAGTATGTGGTACATTTGCAGGTGCAGGTCGTTTTGGTCTCGAGGCAACGGGGTGCTTTGCAACAGAATCAGCACCAGCAGCTCTTTTGATACTAGAACTTTGAGTTTGTGGAGAACTCTGCGTTGGCAATTTCTCGAATTTGCTGGAATCGGCTGTTTTCTTCTCATTGACAGGTTCAATTGACTCGGATGTCGCCGTTGGCTCGTGTCGATCCGCTGCCGATTCTTCGGATCGTAGCACTTTCGCTTCGTCGACGACGCTAATCTGTGCAACAGTGTCAGTAACTGGCGGTTCGGCATTATCGCTGGGAGTAGATGCATTGTCCACGATGGCCGTGGCCACTATATTGCTTTCTACGCTTTCTACTTGATGATCCTCTACTGATGCCGTCTCTTTGCATGATGGCGGATCGCTCCGCTCGGATGATGGCGTCAGGTAAATGGCGTCATCGTCTCCGACATCATCGCCATCACTGGCATACTGTTCGAATTCTTCCTCTTCTTCGTCTTCTTCGCCGTCCATGAAATCTTCGTCGCCACCATATTGATCTTCGAACTCTTCTGCATTGTCAGTAAACTCCTGATTCCCCATACGAATGAGTTGAATGAGCGCAGCTACTTCTTCTGTATCACCTGGCTCCATGTTGTGTGTTTCTTTTATGGGAGAAAGATGCACAGTATCCTGGTTGTACTGCTTCTGGATCAAAAGCTGGGCTTCGCGTAGCAAGAGTTCGGTCTCACGTCGGTTGTCTTCTTCAAAGTGAACGTCCATGTAGTCGTCGTTGTCCTCCTCGTACTCGTCGTCCTTATTCTCTTCTGCAGGTGGCAACTCATCGTCGAAATCGCTTGTGAGGAATGGTACCGTTTCTCCTTTAGCTGGCACTGCGGCATCTTCTCCCGAGTTGCTTGCCGTAGTCTGCTCTTCGTAATCGTATTCGTACGACGACCCTGCATCCTGCTCAGCACTGTCAGGGGCAGACTCGCCATTAGGTAGCAGCACGTTCACACACTCATCTATAACAGTGCGCTTTCCCTCACTTCGGTTTTCTTCACCCATGCAATTTGCTGACGCAATCGCAGGACCGGGCGTATGATCAATCAAGTTGGGCAGAAAACCTATGTTCTCTCCTGTATTGGATATCCACTGTGTATCGTCTCTAGGCGATGTTTCATTGCCATCAACCCGCTCAGCGGACCCAATCAGCTCGGGTGCGAGTTCGTTTTCACTCGTTCCCTCGCTTTTTTCTTCTTCAGCGTCGTTTCTGCCGCCATCGCGCGTGTTTTCAATCGCAGCGATTTCTTCCGCAGTGACTTCTATGACACTCGGGAGGTGCGGCAAGAACGCCTGGGAGCTGCTTTGCCAAACAGGAGAGACCTTTGGGATTAAATCGCGGAATGAAGAGCCTCTGCCATTGCTTGACAGCGATTCGTCCTCCGACAGTGTCAACTCCCGACTCCCATCCAGCGCGTCGGTCTCGGAGTCTTCTCCCTCAGAGTCTGTACTGGATGCGACAGTGTCTTGAGACTCAAACTCCTCCACGCTCGGCAGCCGCGTAAACGACTTGGTACGCGGACTGCTCACATTCAGTCGTGTCTCGATCCGAAAGTGACCGGAATCTTGGTGATTTATGCTTAAGTTCTGACTGTTTGGCACAAGAACACTGGTGCTACGTTGATTGCTTGGCACCAGAAGCCGCGGATCCACTAAACTAGGCGCTTGCACCGCTGGAACACTGAGACTTCGTAAGGTGTTGCTGCGCCCAAGCATAGAAGGCACTTTTTGCGTCGCATTCATCGCGCCACATACGTCTTGGGTCTCAGCGCTTTCTTCAGTGTCACTGGACGGTAGTTCGCTTGGATCTTCGACGCCCGTGCAAGTTGTTGTTGTGGTTGCTGCTGGTATCGTCGCAGCCTCAGTGGGGGTATAAGCATCATCAGCTTGTCTGCCTGGCGTTGATTCTCCTGGACGCGATGACGGTACTGCACCGTCTGCAGCTCTTACTTTTGTGGTAGAATCGTCTTCCGTACCAAGCCTGCTGCCTTCGTTCACTTCTTCCAGCGGCCTGTCGAGGTCGGTAATGGTGGTCTGGCTGATAGTAGCTCCGGAGTCCGTTGGCTTGAGCTCAGTCCCTGCGTCTTCTTCGCCGAGCCCGCGGACGTCTGCTGCAGGCTCCGTGGGGTCCTCTTTGATCTCGACGCCAGCATGTGATTCCTCTTCATATCCGCCTTCGTACTCGCCTTCCTCCGATCCAAAATCGTCGTCCGAGTACGCCGCGTCCTGCGCGTTCATCATAATCGTAGTCATTTGTATCATCATCAGAATACCACTTGTGTTCATACACAGTCGGAAGCACAGCACTGCGGCTGCATTCACGCACCTGGTCAGAATCCGCCATTTGGGGTCAGCCGCGCGCGCGCTGAGAGCTCTGCACTTGCACGCGATTCGTCACAGCCTGGCAAAAATGCCCACGCGCGCCTCGACATCCACTAGATGCGCACTTGTGCTCGCGTAATTATAGCGAGTCTTGCTCGACGCCACGCACGCTCATTTCAAAGAAAACGTATTTTGTAGGCGTATTTTTAGCCGCATGTGCGCGCAAAAAGGTGGCTCACGCGCGCATCATGCCATCCGCCCAGCTGCCGCCGCGTGAACCGATCGCGTCTATGCACGCAGGCTTGCTCACCCACTCTCTCGACACGCGTTCCCGTCCATTTTGCCTGCCCGTTTGCGTGTTCCCAATGGACCTCCCGTGTTTTCTTTTGGTCGTGAAAAAAAGAACAAGATACGAATCTACGATTGGCTGAAAAGCAAGTTTAGAATATTTTACACCAATAGGCATCTACTGATTTTTCTTTTTCGACCAATCCGATGGTTTTGCATCATAAATGATGCATAGACTGCCCATGTACACTCGCCACAAGGGAATCTGGTCGCCGAGAGAAGCTCACGAGCTCCTTCCTCCGCACGCCCGCGCCCTCATTCTTCGATACGCTCTCCGCCTGCCTCCAAGCCCAACAATCGGAACCTGCAGCAATGGCGGCGCAAGTGGTGGTCACGTGCTTCCAGGACGACGAGTTCGCGCCGCTGCGCGTGCTCTGCCTGCCGCACGCCGGCGGCAACACCAAGGCGCTAGGGCTCGCGCTCGCCAAGAGGTTCCACGACGCCAAGGTCGGCGTCGAAGTGTGGGGCGTCGACTGGAGCTGGAACGACGACAATGCGCAAGCGGACGTGAGCCTCAGGCAATGGCTCGACGCCGTGCGCAGCCAACTCAGCTCACGGTTCTTTGACAAGCCCTACGTGGTGCTTGGTCACTCGTTGGGTGCCCTCGCCGCGTTTGCACTCGTCGAGTACCTACAAACGCACAAGTTTGCTTTGCCAAAGCATGTGTTCCTATCCGGCGCGACAGGGCCAAGCGACTGGACGCTCTTTGACAATGCTGCGGTGCTGCAGCGCGACGAAGCGCTCTTGTCGCTCTTGAAGCAATGGGGCGGCACCGATGCGGAATTCCTTGAGATCCCGGATCAGCGAGCAGCGCTTCTGAAGCGATTGCGCGCCGATTTGAAGCTGCATAACGTGATCGTCGAATGGTACCAACAAGCAACGAAGGAGGCGCCATCTCCTCTTCTGCATGCGAGCGTCTCAGTGCTTGGCGGAGACAATGACAGCAGTGTGCCAGCGGTGACGCTCGACGGATGGAAGGCAGTCGTTGATGTCAACAGTGAAGCGCACTCATTTGAGGTGCAGATGTTTGCTGGGGACCACTTTTTCCTCTCGAGCGCAGGAAGCCAAGACGCGTTCACGGCGGCGCTGATCGTGAAACTGCAGGCTGTGAGCACCCGCAACGCGCTGGAATCGCATGCGCTGATCCAAAAGTGGAACTCGAAGAAGGCACCATACCCGTCGGACAAGTGCTTGCACGATCTGTTTGCGGACGCCGTCAAGCGCTCGCCTGACGACATTGCAGTGTACTACGAAGGCAAGACGCTCACGTTTAAAGAGGTGGACGAACAAAGTGAGCGCCTCGCCGACTATCTGTTCCAGGTTGGCGTGCGTCCGAATCGCATCTCGGGGATCTTCATGGAACACTGCATTGAGTTTGTGATCGCGTACATCGCCGCGTTGAAGGCCGGCGGCGCGTACATGCCGCTCGAGATCGTGTATCCGCCGGATCTCCTGGCGCGTGTGCTCGAAGAGTCCAAGCCAACGATCATCTTGACCAAGAAAACCTTCCGCAACCGGTTGCCAGAGTGGCAGGAGACGCTGAACTTGGATTCCGACTGGCTTGATGCCTTGCGCGCTCGTAACGTGCCGCCGATGCCTGTGGACCGCGTTCGCACCCAACCGGACGACCTGGCGTACGTCGTGATGTCGTCGGGCACGACGGGTGTGCCCAAGGGCATCTGCTGCCCGCACCGCGGTGCCGTGCACTCGTACGACTGGCGTCTCGTCAATTGCCCGTTCATCGCGCACGATCGCGTGGCGTCACACGTGTTCTTCGTGTGGGAGCTGCTGCGTCCGATGCTCGGCAACAAGCCGCTGTACATCATTCCGGACGACACGATCTACGACCCCGTGCGGCTCGTCGAGTACATCTCCCAGCACGCGATCACGCGGATCCTGTTCACGCCGTCGCTGCTGCAGCTGATCCTCGACACGTGCGCCGCCGACGTGCTGCTGCGCTCGCTCCAGACACTGCGTCTTGTATGGCTCTGTGGTGAGGTCGTGACGATCGAACTGCGCGATCGCTTCGTGCGCTTGTTCCCGGACTGCGAACTCCAGAACCTGTACAGTGTCTCCGAGTGTCACGACGCATCGGCCGTTGACCTCGCGCACATGAGCGCCTTTGACAACGCGCTGTCGGCCAAGTACGCGTCCTGCGGCGAAGTGATGCCCAACGTGAGCGCGTACGTGCTCGATGACAACTACAAGCCTGTGTCCATTGGCGTCCCGGGCGAGCTCTACATCGGCGGTCCGTGTCTCGCCATCGGGTACCTCAACCGCCCCGAGCAGACTGCGCAGCGATTCCTCGAGGACGTTGTGCCGGGCGAGCGCGTGTACAAGACAGGCGACCGCGCGCGGTTCCTGCCGAATGGCCACTTGGAACTGATCGGACGCTGCGACTTTATGGTCAAGATCCGCGGGTACAGCGTGGTGCTCGGCGCCGTTGAGTCGGCGCTCGCGCAGCATCCACTCGTGTCCACGGCCGTGGTGCTCACGGAGGGTGACGAAGGCCAGGACAAGCGCCTCGTGGCGTACATTGTGCCGGACAACTGGGAAAAAGTGCCGAGCGTCGCGAGTCTGCGAGAGTTCCTCAAGGAGAGGCTGCCGCACTACGCAATCCCGTCTATCTTCGTGCAGCTCGATGCGTTGCCGATCAACAGCGCGAGTGGGAAACTGGACCGCAAGAAGATGCCGTCGGCTGATCAGGCGAAGAAGCTGCGCAGCGAGTCGATCGACCTGACCGTTGATGTGCACAATCGGCCGCAGACGGAGACCGAAGTGAAGCTCGCCGCCATCTGGGTCGAGCTCTTGCGCCTCGAGAATGACAAGATGTTGAACCGCAACGTGAGCTTCTTTGACGTCGGCGGCCACAGTCTGCTCGCGACGCGGCTCGTGTCGAGTATCCGCGATGCGTTTGACGTGCAAGTGACGCTCGCAGACATCCTTGCGGCGCCAGAATTGGTTGCGATTGCGACTCGCATCGATGCCGTGCGCCGTCATGTCGTCATCGATGAGCCAGAGCCAAAGCAAGTCGTGCTCCCGTTGGAAGCGCTCCTGGACGCGTCCATTTACCCAGCCGCGACGCGGAAGGCGGGTTACAGTCGTTACCGTGTGGAGATGGTCGGGCGACCACCACGCAGTGTACTGCTGACCGGTGCGACGGGTTTCCTTGGCGCGCACTTGCTTCACGCGCTGATCAAGGACACGGAGACGACTGTGTACTGTCTGGTGCGTGCAGTCGATGAAGAGCAGGCGCACGAGCGCATCCAGCGCACGCTGAAGGCGTTTGGGCTATTGGAAGCGTTGGAGCCATTCCACGTGGACGAGCGCGTGGTGGCGATCCCGGGCGATCTGTCCAAGCCGCTCTTGGGCCTGGAGCAGGACACGTTCAAGATGCTCGCGACTGAAGTGGACGCGATTATCCACAATGGCGCCGAAGTGAACCTCGTCAAGCCGTATTCGTCGCTCAAGAGCGCCAATGTGCTTGGCACGCAGGAGGTGCTGCGTCTCGCGGTCACGAACGGCTTGGCGAAGACGCGCGTCAAGCCTGTGCACTACATCTCGACGAACGGCGTCTTCCCGTCGTCGTTCGCGGCGCCGACGTTCCTAGAAACAGCCAACCTGAAGGAGATCTCTGAGCATCTGGAGAACGGCTACGCACAGAGCAAGTGGGTCGCGGAGCAAATGTGCGACGAAGCCGCGCAACGAGGTCTCCCCGTCTCGATCCTTCGACCGGGCAACATGGCGCCGTCGTCCACGTCGGGCGAGTGGAACACGAGCGACTTCATCTACTTGCTCCTCAAGGGCTGCTGGGAGATCGGCGCTGTGCCGTCTCGTCCAGACTGGCGCTTTGACATGACGCCCGTGGACTTTGCCGCGCGCGCCATCGTGCACTTCGCGGCGCTGCACCCCGTGACGTCCTTGGGACAGACGCTGCACATTCAGAACGCCGCTCCCCCCGTCGCAGGCGACGTCTTCTTCCAGCTGCTCACGCGTGCCGCGAGCGCCAAGGGCAAGTCCATCGAGGTCGTCGCTGACTACGTCGCCTGGAAGCAGCGGCTGGAAGCCTACCAGTCGGCGAGTCGGGATGTGGAGAAGCTCGTGGCGGGTCTCGCCGCCTTCGAGTCATACTTTGCGAGCGATAAGGTGTTCGACAGCGCGCGCGCCACGGAGCTGCTCAGCGCGGCGGACATCGCGTGCCCTGCCATCAGCGCTGAGCTGCTCGCAACCTACGTCACCAAGTGGTAGATGGAAATAAGCCTCTATGATTGGCTCATAATATATGCGTGGGTACTGTTGATTGGCTGAAATGGTGTTTGCGCGTGTTTGGCGTGTGGTGCGCGTTGACCTTGACGTTGATGTTGCATTTGCGAACAAGACACTGGTAATAAATAAACAGGATGGCGCTCGTGCTCGACGGGAAAGCGTGCAGCAAGGCGATCGAAGAGGAGCTCGCGGCCTTCGTGCCCTCGCTCGCGGTTGCCCCGAAAGTTGCGCTGCTGCTGGTCGGCAACGACTCGGGCTCTAAGACGTACGTCAAGCTCAAGAAGAACGCGTGCACGCGCGTGGGCATCACGGCCGACATCCACGAGATCGACGGCGCCATCACGTTCGAAGACCTGGACGCACTCATCCAGCAGCTGAACGCGGACGCCAGTGTGCACGGCATCTTGCTCCAGTTGCCGCTTCCCGTGCACCTGCAGGCGAAGGAGGAAGAGCTGCTCGAATCGATTCGTCCAGAGAAGGACATCGACGGGCTCCACTCGGAGCACTTTTTTCAATTAGCCAAGCCAAAGGCCGCAGAAAGTGGCGATGCAACGAACCTTCACTTGGAGCCGTGCACTCCTGCGGGGTGCATTGAGCTGTTGGCACGCAACGGTATTGGCGTTGCTGGCAAAGACGTGGTGATGGTCGGTCGCGGCAAACTTGTGGGGCTCCCACTCTCGCTCATGCTCATGAAGCGCGACGCGACAATCACGACGTGCCATTCCAAGACCAAGGGGCTCGCGGACAAGGTCAAGCAAGCGGACATCGTGATCGTCGGCACTGGCCAACCCGAGCTCGTCAAGGGCGAGTGGATCAAGGAGGGCGCCGTGGTCGTAGACGTCGGCAACAACTACGTCGACGACGCCACGAGCAAACGCGGGTACAAGATTCTCGGCGACGTCGAGTACGAGGCCGCAAAGTCTCGCGCGTCTGCGATCACCCCCGTCCCAGGCGGCATCGGCCCCATGACGGTTGCGCTGCTGCTCAAGAATATCGTCAAGTGCGCCGAATTCGCGCAACCAAAGTAGACACACTGGGAAAGCGAAGAAGAAAAAGAAAATTTTCCACAAAATGCAATTGTTACATGTGAGCTTTAGGTGTTGTTGGCGGACACATTGACTGGTTGTGTTTTATTCACGATATGCTGTGGGTGTTGTACTGATAGTTAGATATAACCGTTCACGGGGGAGAACGAGTTGGACGTTGCCGCTTGATCCAGACTACTGCGCGCGAGCGAAGACGAGCCGTCGTACGTGAACCCAGCAAAGGTGTACGACATGTTGCGCAACGTGCTGTTCCGGCCCGCACTTCCGCTGATGCTTCCAGTTCTTTGATGGCCGCTAGAGGCCTCGTTCGCAGCAGCAGCAGGCTGTTCGTTCGCCGCTCGCTTGCGCTGGGATTCGGGAATCACGTTCAATCCATGACCGTCAATCTGTGCCAACGGCAACTTCGTGAACTCCTCTTCAAAATTGGCAGCGTCGATAGGGTCAGTGAATTGACATGGTCGATACAACGGCTGGACCTGGCGGTTGTACAGCAGGTTCCAATCAATGTCACCAAAGAATGGGTGGTACGTGATCTCTCGAGGATCAATCGCTCCAAGACGCTTTGCTGGATCCCGAGTAAGCAATCCTTGAATCAAATCCATCGCTTCCACGCCGAGCCCTTCGGGGAATTCCAATGGCGCCTCGCGAAGTCGAGTGAAAAGCTCCTCGCGGTCTTGAGTGTACCAAGGAGGCCGTCCAGTTAGCATTTCGTAAAGCACCATACCAAGGTTCCACCAATCTACAGCAGTGCCGTGCCCCGCACGGTTCAAAATCTCGGGAGGCAGGTACTCGGGCGTTCCACACATCGTGTAGGTGCCATCGAGTTCACCGGTAATTCCTTCTTTTGCTAGCCCAAAATCGGCGAGCTTTACGTGACCATCGACGTCCAGCATGATGTTCTCTGGCTTCAAATCTCGATACACGATGCCTTGTTCGTGCAAATGGATGAGCGCCAGCACAATCTCGGCGGTGTAAAACTTGGCCATGGGTTCCGGAAAGTACCCACAACGGCTGAGGTGGAAAAAGAGATCACCACCAGGACAATAATCCAGCACGAAGTACAACTGATCCTTCGTTTGGAACGCGTAGTGGAGGCACACGACAAATGGATGCGATATGGACGCGAGGACACGACGTTCGGTTCGTGTGTGCTCCACCTGTTGCTTCTTCACAATACCAGTCTTGTTCAAAATCTTGACAGCAAACAACTGCGACGAATTCTTCTTGCGCGCGAGAAGAACTTTACCAAACGAGCCACGACCAATCATGCGCAACACGTCAAAATCTCTCAGTGTCACTTTGCCCTTTCGTATGGACGCATTTGTTTGGCCGTCTTCATCCACATCCTGTAGCACGATACTTCGCCGATGTTCTCGAGGAGCATCGGTCAACTGCTGTTGTTGTGAGCCCATGAGGTCGCTTTCACGCAGACTCGAGCTCAGCATATCAATTTGGGAAGACGACGGAACGGACATTGAAGATGTACGCATTGATGGTGAAGAGGGGCCTTTGTACTCGGAAATGCTGTGGAGAGGGGGACGTCCTGTCGACGCAGGCGGGATATCGACATTCTCGAATGCAGGCGGCTCGTTAGCAGAGTGGGTCAAAAAATGGCGAATGATGCGGCAACTGGAGTGGAACCCGCGATTGCCACAGCACTCGGATGCTTTATCCGTATCCACTTTGCAGTTCTCCAAACTGATCAGCATCAACACTTCGCGAAGCCAGCGATCAAGTTCCGACTGACGCTTCCGCAGAAAATTGGCATCGAGCGAACGCATCAGTGTTCTTGTCGGTACCGTCGGGACGCGGATCGATTCGTTTTTCAGCTGATGCGCGAGCTGCTTGAAATCATGAAAACGTCGGTAGATCGTCCACTGTTTCTCGCTCACGATGCACTCGATCTCCAAGCGAAACACGGCGTACAATCTGTGCGTGAACGAGTCGCGCGCAAACGAGAACCCTTTGATGCGATTCAGGCGCCCCGCAGCACCCACCGGAATAAACGCCGTCGTGTTCACGACTTGTGCTTCGGATCGTTCAAAATTTTCAGCCCAAAGGCGCTCGAAGTACTCGCGCTCGTCCGCAGGTTGTGGTGGGCGTTCGTCTTTGGGTAGGCTCACGCGGTCGTCGTCAGGAGTGTACTCTGCGTCGGTCACGTGGAACCCATCGCCAACCGAGACGACTGACGAGACCGAATCCATAGAAATCATCGAGATCGTTCGTGTGGAGCGCATGGACTGCGCCGCGTTGCCGTTGAGGATGTGGAATGGGTCGTGCATTGGAGGTACGGCGTTCGCGGTCGTCTGGTTCAGATCAAGACGCACTCTACACATTCATTTCAAAACCAGACACATGATGAGTCAACAGCGGGGAAGAGAGCAGCAGTGGCATACACAGTACTTTAAACGTACTTGGCATGCACTCCATTCTGGACTTTTCCCACCGGCACCTGAGCGTGCGCGGGAAAATCCCTCGAGGGCTTGCGCTTCTTGTCTTCGCTGTGAACATTCAGCAACATGACCACAGACACACAGAAACGTCAGTCTCCCACGTGATGCTTTACCCACGCAGACAAAGCAAACCCACATCATCTCGGTGTCTTCGGCCTGGTCGTTTTCTGGTGGCGTGGTAGAGGATGTGGCGACTTCGGCGGCCTTCTTCCTGAACGGATCCGCTTGCCTGGCTTCCTCTCTTTAACGCTTGCACACACGCAGTCGCAGTGGCTGTCGCGTCCGCCTCTGGGTGTGTATAGCGGCGTGCGTTGCGTCCGTGGAAGAATGAATCGAAGTCGCACGCACTCGTCTGCTCTTCCGCGCTGCTTCCCTATTCGAAGTGCGGGCTCGGCAAAAGAAAGAAGGAAATCTCACACACAGCTAGCGCACCGTGAGCGCGCGGAATAGTGGCCCCATCGGCAAAAACACCACTAAAGGATTGCACATCACAACCATCAGGTTCCAGCTCTTATCAAATTTCAAAGGCAGCAAAAGTCATTTAGTCTGTCCCTAATCTATAATACTTCTATCATTTTAGAAAGTATATCTAAAGACAAAGGGAAGTTGCGGGTAGGGCTGTTGTGCAGTTGTTACCAAAGGAGGATGAGTTAACGGGGTGGTGAATGTTCCTAAAAACTATTGGCACGTGCGTCAGACGGCATTTGCGTTTATTTTGCTTCAAGCGATTACGGGATCCTGGCTGCTATTGGCCGCTCTTTCGCATCGCCCAAGTGGCCACCAAATGTCCCGGCATCGACACTCCGCATCCGCTGGCACTGTCCGCTCGCGCACATTCTCAGAACGAAGCTGGCGTTCGGCGTATTTGTCGGGCATCTGCAGCGTGTATCGCCGACCACCATCCGCGATGGTTCTGATCCGGTGCGATCTTTTCGCGCGGTCGCCTGTGCAGAGACCACGCGCCGAGCAGCTCCCGTTTCGATTTTCTTCCCATTCGCCACTCGACTGGTCCACGAGCGCTCGCCACTGCTACAAAATGCTTTTTCTGGCCGGGCGATGGGTGCGTCCTCACCATTCACCTCCCACTTGGCGCAGCAATCGGTGCGGCGTGCGACGTGTGGACTCAGAGTCATCTACATGCAATAGGTCTGCTGGCGCGATGCGCCTAATGTAACAGATGCGGACGTGAGGGCATAGACCGTTAAACTAGCAAGCAACCTGCAATTGCTGAAGCTTGAACAGAAATGTTCCAAAGAGATGCACGCGCGCTGCTGCACGTTGCTAGAAAACTGAAGTAGGAGCAGAACTCGCTTCTCAGAACTGGACACGCTGGCAATCTTGTGAAGGCCAGTGCCAAAAGTGATGGCGAGTGTATCACAGTGTTCGCTTCTCCCAACCAAAGGCACAACAGTGTTGATACAAATGAAAAGCCTAATTCACATCCCCAGATTCCCTAATGTATCACATTCAAGTAGGGTTGTCGTAATGCTCCTTAAATTAATACTTTCAAAAACACGGTCCATTTCGATAATTCTTTCTCAAAGCTTGTCGAATTCGGAGCTGAAGCTTGCTGAGCTTGCGATTGATGGGAGTTGGCAAGCAAGAGTAAGAACCCAATCTCTACAGCTTGCCGTCGTGGGAGAAAAACGATGAAACGTAAGTGGTTCCAGATGGTGGTTGAAGGCGGCGTAGCGCTGTCGTCCAGTTGGACGACGCGGGTACAGTTCATGACTTTCGAGACGCAGTCAAGTCCACGTTTCCTAATCTCCTCGAGCGCGTCGATGCACTCGATCTCCGCGTCTACAAGGACCGGGCAGAGTTCGACGACGCAAAGCAACACAACAAGAAGCAGCAGCATCTCAAGTCGTCTACGACGTTGAAAGGGCTCGACAGAGAGGAAGATGAGGTGCCCTTGCGCAACTGCTCCTTGATGGCTTGAATCCGCATGTACCTCATCCTGCGCGTGATCAACTACTCGGCAGAATTTACGAGAATATGGAGTCGAACCGAAACCGCTTCATCCTCATCATATCCCCTGCCGCGTCTGGAAAGACATCATTGTTATCGCTTTTTGCTCGGCGCTACGACCACCACCATTGTGTCCCCATTTTATTTCTTCGTGACACAAATATGTCGGCGGATGACTTGCTGCGTGCTTCTGGGATCGATCTGCGGTAAACAAGCGCGTCTCAGCGAAAATGAAGACCATGCTGTTATAGTGGACGACGCTCAAGCAAAATACGACGACAAAGCGTTTTAGAGTACGTTGATCAAAGTTGCTACAGCGTGGTTGCAAGGAAATATTCGCTTTTTCATTTGCGCAACGCACGTGTTAGAAGGCGACACGGAGAGTCCAGTTGAGTTCCAGTCTCTCGTGAAATTTGACAAAAGTGATTTTTGCTGAGCGATGCTGAGGCACAAGAATTTTTGGACTTGCCAATAGCTGGATTGCCGGTGAGAATGAAGAAAGAGAAGGTTTTACAGCTCTTGATTTGTGAATGCAGTGGCCTCGTCGGTGCTTTGCGAATTTCCATCGACTCCATGGCGAGTTACTTCGCGAAGGATCCTGATCCGTCCGAGACCGAATTGATTGCATTCTATCTCTTGCAGGCGTGCTTGCAGCAAATGGCGCGTTGCTTTGGTAGCAAACACACAAGACCAACTATCCAGAAACTCCAGAATTTGCTGATCAAATGTCTGATTAGCGCGCCAAGTGTTGTATCTTTGTGTGCAGAGTTGAATGATGAGAATAGTTCTTGCTAGAAGGCATTGCAGAAGGCGGGCATTCTGGTCGGTGATGGTAACGGCTTTGTGAAGTTTGCGTCTCCCTTGGCTGAGAAATACTACATGAGGTGACTCTTTTCGACGCGTGCATTGGCCAATCCATTGTCGCTTCATCTCATCAGCAAAGTGATTGGAAACATGTCTGTATCTGCGCTCAGACAGTCAGCAGTTGGCGACGATGACTTCTTTAAGGGCTCTACGCTTCAGCACCAGTTTATGGAAGGTCTTGCTCTCTACACGCATCCTACGTGCACGATTTGTTCAGAGCTGTCCCGAGTATTCTCTGCTTCGCCGTTGGATCGAGATCATCGTATTGATGGAGGAATTGACTTTTATCTAAACGGAAGCCTACGGTGGGGAATAGAGTTGCTCGTGAATGGCGGTAAAATCGGCGAGCACATGGCTCGATTCGCTCCCGACGGACAGTATGCTGCACTGGCAGCGACAGATTACGCCGTCATCGATTTTCGAGCCAACAGGAGGGAAAGAGCTACAGAAGTTGCTTGCAAACCAGAGACGATCACGGTGCTCTTCGAAGTGGGAGACTTCTCGACATGCCGCTGCATCTTTGGATTAGTTGAGGATTCCGATCCTATCACCTTGAAGCGCTGATTGAATTTACTTAGCGTGCAGTAGTAAGTGCTATGGATCCGTGGTAAATGACTTTAGGGCTTCTTCGACCCAACAGAGTTTATTCCTGCAAGTATCCAAGTGAGCGCTGCACTCACCAACAAGGTTATAAAATACAAATAAATGACAGCCCAGTTTCCTAATTCGCCCAAATACCTAGTATAACATGTTCAAGTAGGTCCTCCTTTGCTTGTTTAGGAAGCATTTCACAACATGTCCCATTTTCGGTAATTTCTCAAAGTGTGCTTGTTTATTTCTGAGCTCAACTGACCCAGTGGGCAGGAAGGACTCAAAGCGAGACGAAGAAACTTTCACGAAGCAGGCGAAACGAAAATGGCGTCGTCGTCGTCGCTCGAGCCCATCGACGTGGATGGCATCATCACCAAGCTGCTCAGCGTGCGCGGCGCGCGCCCCGGCAAGCAGGTGAACCTCGCCGAGAACGAGATCCGCGGTCTCTGTCTGCACGCGCGCGAGGTGTTCCTCTCACAGCCGATCCTCGTCGAGCTGGAGGCGCCGATCAAGATCTGCGGTGCGTTGTGTTGCATATGATGCTTTCCTATTATTTTGTGTGTGTGGGGTGTGTGCATTCACCCTAGCCCGGCGTATGCCTCAAACTCATCTCGTTTTGTACTTATGCGTCCAACCAGGTGATATCCACGGCCAGTACTACGACTTGCTGCGTTTGTTTGAATACGGCGGCTTCCCGCCAGACTCCAACTACCTTTTCCTCGGGTGCGTACGCGCCTTTTCTCCTGTGTGAGATATATTCATGACTGGTATTAATAACCTCTTATGCGTTTGTTTCTGTGTGGGCAGTGACTACGTCGACCGCGGTAAACAGAGTCTGGAGACGATCTGCCTCCTCTTGGCGTACAAGATCAAGTACCCAGAGAACTTTTTCATCCTTCGCGGTAACCACGAGTGTGCGTCGATCAACCGCATCTACGGTTTCTACGATGAATGTACGTAGCGCGTGACATACATGCCGTGCCTCCTATGTATTTCTTTTGTCTAATTAAATACGAATGCACTCAATGTAGGCAAGCGCCGTTACAACATCAAGCTGTGGAAGACCTTCACGGACTGTTTCAACTGCCTTCCAGTTGCCGCCATCGTGGACGAGAAGATTTTCTGTATGCACGGTGGCTTGTCGCCGGAGCTGAGCCAAATGGAACAAATCAAGCGATTCGTTCGTCCCACCGACGTGCCTGACACTGGTCTCTTGTGTGACCTCTTGTGGTCGGACCCAGATAAGGATATCATGGGCTGGGGAGAGAACGACCGTGGTGTATCGTTCACTTTTGGCCCGGATATCGTGAGCCAATTCCTGAAGCGTCACGACTTGGATCTGATCTGTCGTGCCCATCAGGTGGTGGAAGATGGCTACGAGTTTTTTGCGAAGCGTCAGCTTGTGACGTTGTTTTCTGCGCCAAACTACTGTGGCGAATTCGACAATGCAGGAGCTATGATGTCGGTGGACGAGACGTTGATGTGCTCGTTCCAGATCTTGAAGCCTGCGGAGAAGAAGCAGCGATACGCGTACAACGGCCTTGGCGCGCAACGTCCAGCGACGCCTCCAAGAAAGTAGTTTCGACGATGCAAGCGAGTAATGGTATCATCTAGGATCCCTGGAGTTCTTGTGTTTTCGTCTTGCTTACACCCAGCGACCAGGTACCTTTCATGCTTCCATAACATGCAATCCTTAAATATTTTCCCCACAATGTTGTGATGCCTTTCACTGTATCGGTGGATCTCAAATTCGTTTCGCACGGCTGCGTTGTCCACCAAGAGAGTGCTTTCAGATCTCCAACGGGGCTGTTCACTCGCTGAAAGATGCGCACAACGCGCATCGCAATCTGAAACCAAGGGGGGAAAAACACAACACATCATCCATTACACACCTCAGTACCGAAAGAACCACCAAGCATCATTGCTCATGTGTGAGTGGTGGGTCGCAAGCTCTTGCCCAAAGGGACAAAAATGGGAAGACGTCAGCAAGCAAATGCAAAAGCTGGTTCTCGTATATCACACGTTATTGCAATATCAGCACCATAATATAACACACAAGAGAGAGAGAGATTAGGCTGAGATAACAACTAAACTATAGGCTCGTGGAACGCTGCATCGTCCGACGTCGATGACTCGGCAAATGCGCCTTTCGCGATTGCGTCTGCAACCTCTGATGGTCATCGTCGAAACTACTTTCTTGGAGGCGTCGCTGGACGTTGCGCGCCAAGGCCGTTGTACGCGTATCGCTGCTTCTTCTCCGCAGGCTTCAAGATCTGGAACGAGCACATCAACGACTCGTCCACCGACATCATAGCTCCTGCATTGTCGAATTCGCCACAGTAGTTTGGCGCAGAAAACAACGTCACAAGCTGACGCTTCGCAAAAAACTCGTAGCCATCTTCCACCACCTGATGGGCACGACAGATCAGATCCAAGTCGTGACGCTTCAGGAATTGGCTCACGATATCCGGGCCAAAAGTGAACGATACACCACGGTCGTTCTCTCCCCAGCCCATGATATCCTTATCTGGGTCCGACCACAAGAGGTCACACAAGAGACCAGTGTCAGGAACATCAGTTGGGCGCGCAAAGCGCTTGATTTGTTCCATGTGGCTCAGCTCCGGCGACAAGCCACCGTGCATACAGAAAATCTTCTCGTCCACGATGGCGGCAACTGGAAGGCAGTTGAAACAGTCCGTGAAGGTCTTCCACAGCTTGATGTTGTAACGGCGCTTGCCTACATTGAGTGCATTCGTATTTAATTAGACAAAAGAAATACATAGGAGGCACGGCATGTATGTCACGCGCTACGTACATTCATCGTAGAAACCGTAGATGCGGTTGATCGACGCACACTCGTGGTTACCGCGAAGGATGAAAAAGTTCTCTGGGTACTTGATCTTGTACGCCAAGAGGAGGCAGATCGTCTCCAGACTCTGTTTACCGCGGTCGACGTAGTCACTGCCCACACAGAAACAAACGCATAAGAGGTTATTAATACCAGTCATGAATATATCTCACACAGGAGAAAAGGCGCGTACGCACCCGAGGAAAAGGTAGTTGGAGTCTGGCGGGAAGCCGCCGTATTCAAACAAACGCAGCAAGTCGTAGTACTGGCCGTGGATATCACCTGGTTGGACGCATAAGTACAAAACGAGATGAGTTTGAGGCATACGCCGGGCTAGGGTGAATGCACACACCCCACACACACAAAATAATAGGAAAGCATCATATGCAACACAACGCACCGCAGATCTTGATCGGCGCCTCCAGCTCGACGAGGATCGGCTGTGAGAGGAACACCTCGCGCGCGTGCAGACAGAGACCGCGGATCTCGTTCTCGGCGAGGTTCACCTGCTTGCCGGGGCGCGCGCCGCGCACGCTGAGCAGCTTGGTGATGATGCCATCCACGTCGATGGGCTCGAGCGACGACGACGACGCCATGACGACTGACTGCGTTCTTCTTCTCTCTTCTCGCCTGGCGGAACGGGGGAAAAGTGCGGAACGAACCGTTCCCCTGCTGGCTCCTTCCCTTTCTTGGAGAGGGGGCACTAATCATCCTGTTTTTTTTCGAGTTGTCCCGTGCGCCATACTGCGGCAAGGGATTTTGAATCGTGATTGTGTTCGGGACATGTACATATACCGTTCGCATAAACGTGGCACGCACTGCGTATACAAGTATACACGTGACTTGACACACCGAGTTTGTATGTAATCTATCCAGTCTGCTGACGGTTGCACTCTATGCAAAACTCTCTGGCGCATACATTTTTTATGTTCTTACTGCCGCATTATGTTGTTCTCGCACGCCGTCTTCAAAGCGATCAATCTGCGGGATGAGCGTGCGTGCGCGAATGTTGCAGATGCGACTGTGTCGACGCCGAATTCGTTCTCGCTGCCATAAAAGTTTCGCCAGTTGCTGAACGACAATGCACGCTTCAGTATACACTGTATACTGCAGCACCCAACCTCGCATTTTTTCTGTACCTCCGGACAATGCATATGTCCTCGAAAAATATCAGCCCCAAGCGGTATCCGGCTATACATCCCATCTCGGTCATAGACAGATATGTACCGTTTTTTAGCTCGAAAAAGTAAAATTGGGGCGGTCGCCATATTGCGAGTTGATCACGACGCAGCAGATCGATTCCGAGATGTCGGCGCTCTCGCGGCCGTTCTTTGGGGCCATGAAGACACCGGTGGCGGCCGCAGCGGCGAGCGACAACGCCAACGAAGGTGCCTCGTTGTCGTTCACGACCGCGCTGCGCCACCGCAAGAAGCAGAAGGAGGCCGCCAAAGGCAACTCGCTTCAGCAGCAGAACAGCCAGAGCGTCGGCGAGCTCTCGGCACTGACAGGGTCCGATGCCGAAGGCTCGTCGGCGCGACCACCGTCTCTTCAGCAGGACGGGCAATTAAATCCGACCACGATGGGTATCGCGGTGTCCGCGGCGGGGGCAGGAGGAGGCGCCGGCTACGGCTCCTTCATGGCTCACACCACGAGGATTTCGCGAGCCGTGTCTTCAGCTGCGGCGACGACGGTGGCGGCCGTCACGATGACCTCGACGTCTGCGTTGCACACTGAGAGGAAGCGGCGACCGTCTGTCATCTCACCTGCTACCGCAGCCATGCGAGCTACGACAGCATTGGACACGGTCACTGAGGTGTGTATCCATATGATTGCTTTCGCACGATATGCAGCATCTATGGGAACCTGTCTGACTTGTATTGTTGCCAACTCACAGATTGCGCCACCGCACATAGCGGTGCGTTATGGCGACACCATTCGCCTATTCGCCAAAAGTAAGTATGTGAGCTCGTCGGAATCGGGCGGGTACATTGGCAGTTTCGAAATTGGCAAGCGCTTTCTCACCAAGAAGTCTCACAAGCAGGGCGAGCTGGCATGCATCCCGCCCATTTTGAATTTGAGCGCACTGCTCTACCGTCCATCGACATTCCGGATCGAGTCCAAGTTGGGAATCGAAGTCGGTACCCCGGTGAGCTATGGAGACGTTGTTGTCTTGGTGGATCAACACGGACGCGTATGGAACAACAAAATTGGGACTGGCCCCACCACCAAGAATGGGTACTTTGGCCCTCGCGACCAGAACATGCCAGGTGAAATGTACCTCTCGTTCTTTCAACTTCAGGATGACGAAAGCGGCAGCAGCTCTGAGACGTCGGACGACGAAGAAAGCTTCCTTTCGTTCAGCAATCTCGCCAAGACCACGAAGACAATGGCTGAGACCACTTTTGGGAAGCCAACCCAAGTGGAGCTTGACCTCGCTGAGACTGCGCTTCGTACCATGGGTAAAGTCATGTACTACGGCGACCGAAATGTGGTTATCGATGTCGCCGATTCCAATCGGACACGTTCCAAATTCAATCGCGTTATCACGCACTACCGCAAAAATGACGGATTGCCAGTGCAAGGAGGGTACTTGCGCTGTGATGGTCGTGGGAAGACCATCATGTTTGAGGTGCACGGCCCGCCGCTGCCTGCAATTGAATCCATCGATATCAGTGACGAGCGACATCCTAGTGATGGAAATTCGAGTGCCGATTCCGATGATGGTGATAAATTATCCCCTTCGATCCCAGAGCCAAGCATTCAGATGTCCTTCAAAGGTAAAGGAAGCATCACGTTTGGCCAACCGATCAACATTCAGAATGCGCGCCGATCCACTGTTCTCTCTGTACAATTTTCGGATGGAGGTATGGTTAAAATCCCGTGCATTGAGTTCTCCGACAATGGAGGTGAGCCATTCCATCGACTTGTGTTGGGTGGCACTCGCCCAACTCGCATTCTCGTCCAGGCAACCCGGTCCCAGCGCCGGCGACGAACAGTTGGCTTTCGCGAAACTCTTCGTGGGACCTACAAAGAGCTTTTCAAACTGTTTGGCTTTGTGGTCGTGACGTACTCTGTCGCTGCCTTTGTGGGAAGTCGCGTCTTCGGCCCCGTTGTGTTGCTTCCTGCGATGTATGTCGGTGTCTCGGTTGCCTTGGCAGTCTTTTTAGTGGAAATGTTCCTCCCTGGCAAGATTGTATCTCGAAGACTTTCCCTCATGGATCATTCATTGGCTGAAGAAGAAACACTGGGGAGCTGGCAGTTTTTGATTTTATCACTGGAAGCATCCGAGGCGGAGCACATCAAGAGTTCCAAGCTAGTTGAGGATGAATACCAAAGAAGATTAAAAAAAGAATCTTCTTCATCATCGTCGTCGTCGTCAAGCGTTCCCAAGCGATTCCTGGTGGCTGAGAACGGAAATGCAGCGAAGGCTGCCGAGCGATATGAGGCGACTCTTGCGTGGCGTCAAGAAGTGAATGCGGACGGGATCCTGCAAACCCCCCAATTGCACTACAATATAATCAAAGCGTAAGTACCAACGTCTTCTCGTGACGATACGCAGCTGGCTGATGCGAGAACCTAACCTATTGTGCATGCTTTTCTGTATCCGTAGAAATTACAAGCAATTTCTCCACAAACACGACAAACTTGGGCATCCCGTGTACTTCGAGAAAATTGGATCGATTAACATTAAGCACTTAAAAAATGCTGGTACGTTGAGCACGCTGCTGCCACTGGGAAGCGCGACTGTATGTAGTTGATCGTCTGACGAATGATTGGGATCTGTGCTTTTGTGCTGATGACAACAGGCATTAACCAAGATGATTTATTTCGCCATTACCTGTTTACGATGGAGTTCACCGTGAGATATGCTGCGAATCAGATCTGTTCCTGTGAAGCATGTGCGTCAAGCGATACTCAAAAGATTTGCATTGTTTTGGACGCACGCGGCATCGGCATGAAAGACATTGGCGGGGAAGCATTCGAGTTTATCCGAAGATGTACAGGGACGATGCAAAAGCACTATCCTCAGAGATCTTTCAAGATCTTTTTCGTGAACGTCCCGTCGTGGTTTGGAATGGCGTGGAAAGGTATCAAACCACTTCTGAGCGAAGCGACGCGCGCGAAAACCATCATTGTTTCCGAAAGCGATACGCCATCGACGCTGATGGAATTCATTGATGCAAATAATCTGCCAGAAGAGTACGGTGGTAAATGCGCTTGCGCCGGAGGCTGTGACGAGAATTCTGCATTCCAGCAGCTGCAAAAAGCTCTTGTACAGAGCGTGATTAAAGGCGAACCATTTAGCGCGGACGAAGCAGCTAATGGTGAAGATGCTGCGACAGAAAACAACAATACACAAGAAAGCGCGTCGGTTGGTGATGCTCAACCGGGACACGCAGAGGTCAATCGGCTGACTGAACTCTCCCTCGCCCAAGACTCGGAGACGCTGGTGAAATCGATTCCGCCTGGATCCTTCCGAGACGAAATCAAGAAAGCAGGATTCTTACTGAAGCGATCTCTTCGACACAAGCATTTCAACCCAATTTGGAATCGGCGCTTCTTCGTTTTGCATCGTAAGTGTGTGTGTCTTGCTTCACTTACGACATAGTTGCTATGTGGAAGATATGCTCTAACATTCTCCTTTGATATACACCCCCTTGTAGCTGACTCGTTGCGCTTCGCCAAAGCACCCGATGCCGAGATCTTCCAGATTGTATCTTTCACTAGCGATACGGTGGTGAAGAAGACCAACAAGCAAAACAACAGTTTTGAGCTCATCACCCCAGTGATGGCCAACAATGGGCACTCGTTGCTCCTGTTTGCCCCGAGCCAGCAATTGCTAACTGAGTGGGTCGATGCGATTGGGGATGCTATTGCCAAACTGGCACCAAATGGTCACGCGCGAGTAGCGGCTATATCACCAACGGTGAGAGGAAGCATGGGCGAGGAGAAGCCACTGTAGCCAATTCCAGTAATCCGACAAGTGACTGTAGCGTAACCTCTCTACTTCAAAGGAGCTACCGAGAGGAATCTTAAATAGACCCTGTTGAACCAAATCTTGTTGCTTTGGTCGATGAAACTGCTCCTGACCGTTCGCACCGCAGGCATCCACTTCCAGACGAACCGCCATTCCCAGCACTCGACATCCGCAACAACACGTGACGTTCATCATGACTCGTAGCTCCAATCAGCCCGAGAAACAACGAGCCACGCGCTCTTTCTGGCAAAAGTACCCAGAGGTATGTGTTACAATGCACAATCATTTCTCATGACCAAATCACCATAATTCACGCTATTGTATCCCTGTGCCTGAACAGAAAGAAGAGCTCAACCAGTATTGGTACTCGGCTGAGACAGTGGACAAGCTGGCGACTGAAGTACTAGCTGAAACGACGCAGCGAGGACGCGTGGCGTTCTTGTCGACACCAAGCGTGTACTTTGCGGTCAAGAGCAAGCAGGTAACGCAGTCGCTGGATTGCGTCTTGTTTGATGTACGTGATGGCGTTCGCGCTGCATTTGTGTCAGTCTTGGGTTCTTCATACGGATGCTCTTGACATTCTACATGGGTGTGGGCGTCCAGTTTGACGAAAAATTTGCAGCTGAAGACAGCCACTTTGTTCACTTCGACTTCAACCGGCCAGAGGCGATCCCAAAGGAGTTCCTCCAGTCGTTCGACTTTCTGGTTATCGACCCGCCGTTTATCACGAAAGAAGTGTGGCAGCAGTATGCGGCAGCGGCGAGCTTGTTGCTGCGCTCTAGTCAGAGCAAAATCCTGCTCTCGACAATCGGTGAGAATTACTGCGTTTTTGGCATGCATCGATAGTCGTTCGTGGATAAAAACTGACTTTGTGTACCTATTTTACCTACGATTCAGAGGAAAATGCAGGGATCATGCAAAACCTCCTTGGATGTCAGCCGCAGAAGTTCAAGCCGTCAATCCCTCACCTAGTGTACCAGTACGCACTCTTTACGAACTACCCATCTGAGCTTCTATGCACTAACAACCCTGAAATCGAGGACGATTGAATGGAAGTCAATGGTTGAATTTCTTCGTTTTTTTTCTCTTTGCACTGAAGTTTCAAGACTGGTGTATTTTTGCACGGCATACCCCAAGAATAGACAGGTCCTGCTGGAGTTCCGAAATTGCGAGGCGTGTGTGTGTGTGATGCGAACAGCCTGGCAGTGCGAGCGACACCAGCAAAGCAGAATCGCGTCCCAGGTAAGAGACTCTACGTTGTTATGACAGAGAAGGATTCTTACAAAAAGCATCCATGCGCAATCGGCGCGCTCCTGAACATTTTTATTCGCGAATTTGCACCTTAGACGCCGAGCAAAGCGCATACGAGGACCAACTGAGCGTCGTATGTACCCATGCTGTCGCTCACAAAGCTGCGAAAATCCCGGGCAACGGAAAGCGGCGCAGACGTTGTGGAACTGATCTCGATATCAGCGCCACCGTCGCCACCATCTTCGCAGAAAGGGCTCCAAAAGACATCTCCAAAGGTGAAGCCGATGATCATCATCGACGAGCCTACGTCTCCATCTTCACCCGTCGGTGAGGATGCCGAGCTGCCATCGCCGACTCTCTTGCGTGCGTCTATTCGGCCAACAACGCTGTCGTTGGACACAATGTCAGACCCCTCGTCATCGTTCTCAACGAATGAACTCGAATCGGCTCCATCTTCCCCGACAGCGTCCTCGTCCTCTCCGAAATCGCGCGATAGTCAATCGCAAATGCGTGGGTTCTCCAAGGTCTCCTTTCGCATCAAGCAGCTGGTGTCGAAGGAGAAGAGGCGATTCGCCGAAGACGGCTTCAACCTCGATCTCACGTACGTCACGAACCGGTTGATCGCGTTCGGGTACCCCGCCGAGAGTCTCGAAGGGATCTACCGCAATCACTACAAGGATGTGTACAATTTCTTCGAGAAACGCCACCCAGGCCGATATCGCATCTACAACTTGTGCTCGGAGCGAACGTATGATAAGGAGAAATTCCACAATCGCGTTGCCGAGTATCGCTTTGACGACCATTGTCCGCCGCCGATCGCGCTGTTTCTCCCATTTTGCCAAGATGTCGACGAGTGGCTCCAGGCGCACCCGGAAAACGTCGCCGCAATCCACTGTAAGGCTGGAAAAGGCCGCACGGGCGTGATGATTTGCGCGTATCTACTGTACATTGGCGCGTGGAAGACAGCGCACAGCGCGATGGAGTTTTTCGGCGCAGCAAGGTCGTTGAAGCGCCAAGGCGTGACCATCCCCAGCCAGCGCCGGTTCATTGGGTATTTTGGCGAGATGTGCCACAGGACGCGACGTAGCACGAGGGACGAGACTGAGGAGATGAAAGACGACATTGACACCGACGTGACACGAGAAAACGAGTTGGATGTGGCTGAGTACAAGAGTCTGTGGGAAGATGCGCTCGAAGGCCGCGGAATTGCAACCAAACGCAGAATGTTTCAGCGGCAACTGGCGCTTCCAGCGTCCAAGCACTTGAAGCTGGTGAGTATCACGCTCAGTGGCGTGTACACGCAGCGGAAATTGGACCCGCGCGTGCACATTGAGTGCGGGAAAACAAGCGAGAGATCGCCGTTCGCGTACCACTTCAATAGACCGTTCTCTGACGTCCATGCACTAGCAGCACGAGTTGCGACCAGCGAAATGGACAAACATGACTCTGTCGACGCCTCGGAGGCTCGTGAGGCACCTCCATCCCCATCATCGTCTCCTTCGTCTGGACGCGGCTCGACCAGCATGCCGCACACGGAGCTGAAGCTTGTGTGCGACCGCTGCATCGTGTGGGATGAAGTGCAAGTGCACTTGCGCAACCGCAACGGCGCCAAGATCGGTCATTTCTGGTTCCACACGTCGTTTGTCGCCTGCAACACCACTCGCGATGATGATGGCGACGACACGCTGGAACTCGTGCTCAAGAAGCACGAGATCGACAAAGTGATCAAGGACATCAAGCGCGGCCACAAGAAGTATGCGCCTTCGTTTTGCATCAAAGTGTGCTTCAAGTATGCGACCGAGGAAGAAATCCAAGCCGCGGAATCTGTGCAGCGTATGGCGTTGAAGGTTGACTCGGCGGCAGCGAACAGCTCGTCGTCATCGCTACTGACGACCCGCTTCTCGTCACCAGGTTCCGTGGCGCCGGACAAAACGAAGGCAGTGTGGGCGGTCGAGAAGCGCAGCGAAGGGCAACCACACAAGCAGTTTTCACGTTCGTCGAAAACGTCGTCAAGCCCAGCGGCTGCCACAGAGGAGCACCAGCACTCAAAATCGGATCGCGGCGCGCAGTCGCGCCAGACCGCATTGTTCACGAAGCAGCGGCCATCTCCCTTAGTAGCCAACGATACTGGCGCTGAGCAGGCACAGACGGATGGTAGCGTCGAGGTGTTTGGAACAAGACGCGGCGGAGACGATGCCAGCGAGGAGGATACGAGTACGAGCGTCCGGCCCGTGGAGGCCGCGTGCGCGTCGCCGAAAGCGGCATCCCCGCGACAGCAGCTCACGCGCTTCTTCTCCGCGCGCAAGAAAGAGCCTCCGACGGACCATTAAGCATCAGCAGGCGCATGCAGGAGAACATGATACATGATAGACACCCGACCGCACTGTTTCTTTTTCAAATGGCGCACACTATCCGGATAATGCGCGACAAACCCACATAGAGTGCTAACCATACGACAAATTTTGGGAATGTAGCCATGCCCTCCATACTTTATAATTGATGGGTGGATACTGATGGTGCGTATACAATCGAGGGGTGTACGCTCCTCTTCCTTAGCGTAGGGTTGTGGGCACAGTTTCTGCATCAGGGGGCTGTTGTTTGTGCCACAAGTGGCGCTTGTGCCATTGGGCCTGAGGACAGACAGGTTGCTTGACGGACTGACTCTGAAGCGAGCCAGCCGGCCCCTCCCAAGTGACAACCGACCCGCTTTCTTGTTTGCGGTGTTGTTCGCGATTCGCTCCGCCCAAATCAACTTGACGCACAGCCCACACAGGTCCGAACGCGTGCGGGTGCTTCGTCCGTCGAGGGAGGGAAATGGGGCTCTGTCTGTCCAACTGCATGCCCAAGGGCGGCGGCAACATCGGCGAGGAGATCGAGAAGGATCTGGACGACGTCAACCGCAGCTACATCAAGCAAATCGACCACGCCACGCCCTTCGGCACCACGGCGCTCCTCGCTGTACGAGTCTCGCGATTGGCGCTGTTGTCGAGGGAAGTGACGATAGACACGAAACTCACATATTGTTGGTGATTCATTATAGGCGGATGAAGTCATGTGTCTCGATGTGATCGGCGAAGGACCGTTCGGCACAGTGTACGAAGGTCGGTACCGCGGTAGCACGGTCGCCGTGAAGAAAATGAAGATGACAGCACAACCGATGAAGCCGTCGATGCGCGAAAACATGGAGATGGAGCTCCAAGTCGAGGCCGGGCGCATGGGCACGTACGTATACATCCTCGTGAAAAGGCTCGTGCGTGGATCGATCCACTCACACGCACGCAAACTTGACGCTTTCTGGACTGAGAAAGTGACATGCGCTTAAGTACTAAATCTTCTTCTATTTTCTGTGTATGTGGACAATTCTTGAAATGCAGGCTCCGGCACCCAAATACCGTGCTGTTCATGGGTGCATGCGTCCAGGGCGAGTATTTCTGCATCGTGAGCGAGTTCTGTACGCGTGGGTCATTGTACAACGTGCTGCACGCCCCCAAGCAAACCACACAAAGCTCCAGTGGGAAAAAAGACAAGCGCGGTGTCGACGGTCAGCCTCTCTCGCGCAACAACGCCCCAGGCAGCAACGGAGCGTTCCCTTCATCGGATGGAAAGAAGAAGAAACCCCTCAAATGGAGTGTGCAGCTTCGCCTCGCGCTTGGTGCGGCGAAAGGACTGCTGTACCTTCACAGTGCCGACCCGCCATTGGTCCATGGCCAGCTCAAAAGTACCAACATCCTTGTCGATGATTCGTGGAATGCGAAACTTGCTGATTTCGGCACGCGGCGTGTTGCTGACGCGATGGGCTTTGACCGAACGCGTCTCGAGAGTATGGACTCTGGCGCCGGGTTGCTGCGGTGGACGGCGCCGGAGCTGCTCAAGCTTGGGGAGGAGCGAGTCCTCAAGGGTAACGCTTCCACAGGTGGATCCATTCCTCAAGCAGTAGACGTGTATAGCTTCGGGATGATCCTGTGGGAGCTAACGACGGGCGAGCTCCCATTTGCGGAGATGCAGAGCAATCGCGAGATCCGCGAGTACGTGCTCTCGGGCTGCCGGCCGCTCATGAACCCTGGCCAGTGCAACAAACAGTGGGGAGAGTTGATCACGCGATGCTGGTCACGCAACGCAGCGCAACGACCCACGGCTGCAGAGATCGTCTCGACGCTCGAGAGTATCAATAAACTGGATGCGCAGGTGCAATCGGCGAAAAAGAAAAAGAAGACAGTGAACAGCAACCGCGCGGACTACCGCTTTGATCAGAACAAGAAAACAAACGGGACGTCCCGGTTTAAGACGAATGTCCGACTCACGTAAGTGCCACCATGTAAGATAAAGAACGAGAGAGAAGCGAGAGCATTGCAAGATTCGTCTCATTGGAATTCAAAGCAAAAGTGCAGTACCATGGCATGTTCGCTGCTTGCCGAAGAACTAAATTAGCATTCTGTCCATACTTAAATGAACGCCACGCACGAACAGCGCAACTACCAAGCCTCCATCATGTTTTCGTCTAACTAAGATTGATGTCTTGAGCCTCTAAGTGCTCTTTCTGAAATTCGTCGCGCAGCATAATCGAGATGCGACGGGTTCGGTTTACAGGAAACTCGTTGCGAAACACCTGCACCCCCGGCAGAATCTCGTGCGTGTAGTGATACCGGACGCGCCCCCTACACGTCAACCACGTTTGCTGTTAGACGAAATGTCTTCATCCACTGCAAAGAAAAACACTCAGCGTACGTCATGACGTAGAACGAGCGCCGCGGCAGGAAGGCGTCGATGATGGACTCGCCGTGCTCTTCCTTGAAGCGCATGATGCTTGGCGACAGGAGACTCACACCAGCAACGACGCGGCCTGAAAACTACATCAAGGCCCAGTATGTATGCACACGTGAGCGAGTGGTACAGGCGTATACAAATAATACTAACACGAGCGTGTACCTTGATAGAGTCAACGTGGGGCTTGATGAAGCCGTCTTCTGCTAAATCGATTACGTGGACAGCAGGAAAATACTCGAGCCCCTGCGGAAGAATCGGGACCTCGCGCAATCGGTCCAAAATGCGCTTCGTTTCTGCTCCCAATCACACAAAGACATTAACATGTTTCTCGGTTGGTTCTACCACCACACCCCATCATAATATACTCCAAGAGCACGTAGGACACCGCCAGTATGTACCTGTGCTCCATCGCGATCGCTCCATCTCTTTAAACTTGACGATCACCTGGTCCCAGTGGTCTTCTTCATAGCGACGTCTCTTCAGAATCTTCATGCACTCCTCTGCCACGACGAGCTCTTCTTCCTCCGTGATCACATCTTCCATCACGCGGAGATCGCTCTCGCGCACCAGCGGATCCATGCAGCGTGACGCGTCAACGTTTGCGACACCCTTCCAAAGGAACGAGCCAACAACCGGAACGTCTGCAGCAGCAGCAGCAGTAGCAGCAGTGCCCACCATCATCCGGCGCAACGGTGAGCGGCACAATATCCGAGTCGTCCCCACGGCGGCGCGCATTTCTCTTTATGCCGGGGCTCACGAGTCATTCATGCGCGAAATGCGCGATGTTGCGTGTCTTGCACCCGAAAAGTGAGCTAAATCGCACTGAGAATGAATTGCTAGCAGCTAAATCTTAGGTGGTTAAGTTCGTACATGCTACCTCTGTTGTTATTTCGTTCATATCGGAGAATAAAAAATCCGAGAATACCCACATTTTTGAAAATGAACCAAAAATTGTCTTTCAACTCGCTCTGCAATTACGACCATAATTCTTTGCCAAATCAACACATCACTTTTGATTGGGCAAGGAGCTCTACAACAGACAAGAATGGCTGCACAGACGCTGGCGACGTTCGACACGACGGAGACTGCCGACTGCGTGGAGGCGTGCCCCATTGAAGGCTTCGAGTCTTCGGTCGTGGTCGCCACTTACCAGCTGCACAAAGCCAACGCGCAAGAGGCAGACGCACAAGACGACGCAACTAGCGACCGCCGCTGTGGCACTCTGCAGCATTTCCATGTAAATCACGACGTAAACGAAGGCGAGGTGTCCATCACCAAGGTGGAAGAGATCACGACGTCCAGCGGCATCTTTGACATCAAGTGGTCGTCGCATGCGCTCAACGGAAAGGCTGTGCTGGCAGCGGCGACAGCGGCAGGAACGCTCGAGCTCTACGAGCTCATCAAGGAAACCGATGAGCCGATGCATCGCATTCAACACACAGGCATTTTGTCCGAGAAAGATGATACTTCCATGTGTCTGTCCTTGGACTGGAGTAACCGTGTGATCCCGAACCAAGAGCCAACGATTTGCGTGAGTCATTCCGATGGGTAAGCGGGCGATGGTGCTTTTGTCAACTTGAAGCGGTTGCAGCGCGCTGCGCAATACTCACTCATGTCTCCTTGTGCTTTTGATTTCCCAATGTTGCAGGTCTCTCTCGGTATGGAATATCTCACAAAGTGGAGTCTCTGCGAGCGCCAAGGTACCAAAACGTTTTTAACAGCGGGTGAGAAAACGCGTTCTGCTTGATTCTAACTTATTTTTCTCTCAACACGTTGCTATAGTGGCAAGCACATGACCTTTTTGGCTCGCCGATCGAGGCGTGGATCGTCGCATTCAACTGCCACGACCCAAACGTTCTTTTCTCAGGCGCTGATGACGCCACGTTGAAGGGCTGGGACCTGCGCATGCAAAATGACGACAGTACTTCGTCCCCAATCTTCAAGAACACTCGCACGCACTCGATGGGCGTGTGCAGCATCCAGTTTCACCCACACGACGCGCATATCGTGGCTGTGGGCAGCTACGATGAGCACGTGAGTCTCTGGGACCACCGCAACATGCGAGCGCCGCTTTCTACCTATGGAACTGGGGGAGGGGTGTGGCGGTTGAAGTGGCACCCACTAGTCGAGAGAAAGGTGCGCGCTTCACTAATTTGGGGGTGAGCATGAGTGTGAGTGACCTGACCTGTTTCCTCGGTTTCCTATGTAGGAGTACCTGTTAGCTGCATGCATGCACAATGGGTTCCAGGTGCTCAAGACCGATGCCGGGAGCGCATTGACGCAGGTTGTGGGCTACGACCGACACGAGTCGCTGGCGTACGGCGTGGACTGGTGGCGCGATTCGGCGTCGTTGTCCTCCGCAGCGCCGGTCGTGGGCAGTTGCTCGTTCTACGACCACGTCTTCCACGTGTGGCGCCACCGTCTGTAGAAAACCGCAACTTTGGATCCGATCAAAGCTATGTGAAGAGCATGAATATCGCTAGAAGGAAATAAAAACGAGTAACAAAAAAGAATGCGCTTTTTCCAGCACGTCAGAGCCTGTTGCCCAGTCCTTGCTGTCACATGCGCAGTTTTGTCCAATAGGGGCGTGATGCGCTGGAATAGTTCGATTTGATTGGGTAAATTGAGATGGCGTGGAGGGCTCGGGATGCAGAACCGCGAAGTCGTGTCGCGCCGTGATGCTTGGTGCTTGGGGGACGCGCGTCTGAGTCAAAAATATTGAAAGTTCTGTGCCTGCCGCGCACCTTGTCTTTGCCTTGGAAACAAGGGAAACTGCCACAGGCGCCATGCGCGCAACGCGACAGCAGCTCCTCATTCTCAAACACGCCACAACACCCAACAATCCACAAGTCCACTATTGACGTTGAAGAAGATACTCAAGCAAACACTCCAGTCTAAAATGCCACTTGCCGTTCCCAACAATTCATCCACCACTGCGTCAGCCGCCGCCGCGAAGGCGTCCCAGCGATTGATCCCGAAAGGCACGTTGCCCGTCGTTGTGCCGCTGGTCATGGGCTCCTTGGCGTTCGCGGAGTTTGCGCACGAGCACGAGAAGAAACGCCGCCAGCAAGCGAAAACGACTCCCGCAGCATCCGAGCATCAGCTTCACGAACACATCGTGCTCCCATGGAAAGGAGCGCGGTAGTGTGGGTGCATTGTCGATCCATGCGCCGTTTCCAATCGTGCATTGATTGGTGAGACGCAGAAGCAGAAGGGGGCCACCAGCCATGTTTACACTTATTTTTTATTTACACCACCACCTATTGAAGATGAAAACCACGTACCTAAGTTAAAACTCGACGAAATTTCCTTTTTTTACTGTTAACTTGAATCGTTGAGCATCCTTCAACCTGGTATTCTGCAATTTATGAAGAACGCATCATGCAGCGAAGACGCCGCATTCTCTGGAATGCAAGCAGGCGGACCAAGACACGCAGTGCGTGCGTAGCGTTGTGTGATGGTGAATCAGAATGCTCGCAAGTCAGGTCAGGTGCCGCCACCAGAAAGGGATCAAACACAAGGAAATCTGACCTTTTGAAGTGTATATTCAGGGCGATCTACATCATGAATTGTGGTGTTGAGCCGTGCAGCTTGATGCTGTAATCACTACCATAGAGCATACGTAGTGTGGTTGTCAGACACCTATCGCGCAACGGAATGCGCGCTTTTATGATCGATTCTTAACTTAACACAGTACGATAGTAATTGACCTCAATACACCAAGGTTTTTTGCGCGAGGGTCAGAACAGTATGACTATGAATCGTGATGTGAACGCGTCGCGCAATATGTTGCTGTTGCTAACGAGTGAAATCATAGGTGTCAGACGCCCAGTAGCATTTCGTCGAAGTCGTGATTAGTGTGCGTGTGTAGATGTATCTGTGCTAGCAGGCGGTATCTGCATAACTCATACTCGAGCATTAGGGATAACCTCCAAGATCGATTGGCTGGGTGAGAAGTTGTCGATTGGAGGTAGGGCAGGGGGCTTCACGTTTGGAAAAAGGGAGGGATGGACGGCGTTGCCCAATGGGGACTTTTCAGGGGCCAGTCACCCGAAAAACATTCTTGTGTGGGGGATAAGCTGGTGCGCGGTTCTTTTCCAGCCGGCCCGGCGGAAGGAGACTATTGAAAGACTAGCTTCGCCACGCACGACAAGCGCGAGCGCTACACGGGACTGCGTCGGTCGATCGGACCCTTCGCATCGCCACCTGCAGCAACAGCACGCGCCACGCCAGTCAGCAGTGCTTCTAGCGGCGATGGTCGACATTCAGCGCACGGGAGCCCCACACGTACAGGCGCCAAACAGAGGCAACAACACCAGCAGCAGCGCAGGCGGAATGACCGCGAGTGCCGTCTCAGCTGACGCGGCGTCCGCGATGCCGATGGGGAAAGCGAGCGCGCGGATCACGACGCCGTCTCCATCGACATCGTCGGCGTCGACATCGTCCATCCACGCAGACGATGGTTACACTAGTTCGCAGTACCGGTCGTCGTTCAAAGAGGAAGACCTGACGGAGGGTGAAGAGAGTCTCTACAGCGGCCCCTCGATTTCGTCGCCATATTTTTACGGAAACCAAATGGGGACGCCGGTCCAGCAACAGCAGCATCTGCAGTCTCAACAACAGCGCGAAGAAGAAGAACTTTTCGCGTCGTACACGAGCACCCCGCAGCAGGAGCTCGACGATCAGATGCGCGGCCCGAGTACTTGGGACTACTATTATCCACCAGTGTCGAACCCGACGTCCGCTCCGAGCGGGAGTGCGAGCTCTTCCTCCGTGATGTCTGCTGCTGGTGCTGCTACTGGAAGTCAGATGTCACGTCATCCCCAGCAGCAGCTGCCGTCCCGGTTCCCTCAGGACCGCCAGCAGCTCAGTCAAAACCCACCGCAGCCGAACCAGCGCAGCGCAAACCCTCAAACTGCTAATAGCATGCAGCAACCACGATTCTCTTCTGCGGCTACAAGCAGTGCCTTCCCCGCCGCGACGTCACGCGGGTCCATGACCACAAGTAATAACAATAGCAGTAACGTCATCCGCCAGGGAGCCAAACGCCCACTCGACCATGCACACTCGTCCTCCATGGCTTCACCCACTGTGTCGATCGCCAGCTCCATGATCGCCATGCGCAACATCCCCGACGCTCTCGACCTCGCACAAAACAACAACAAGGCGCCGCTTTCTCACCCCAAGCCGACAGCAGCTTTCGTGAACAGCAGCAGTAACACGATCAACATTTCCGCCGCGGCTTCGAGTGGCAGCACCAGCACCAGTACGAGCCATGCGCGCAAGTTGAAGAAAGAACTCGATGACGATGACGCCGACAATTTGGGAGTGCTTGGACCCGCTGCAAAGAAAACTAAAGTGTCTCGTGAACGACAACTAAAAATCAACGCCGCATCTCGGAGATGCCGCAAGAAACAAAAGGTGCGCACCTGTGGCTTTTGTTGTTGTGTGGCTTTGGGTGTGGTTGCTAATATATACATTGGTCATCTTAAACAGCTGGAGCTGCAGTTTCTGCGAACTCACGTTGTAGAGCTCCAAAGTGCGCTTCGAGAGCAAGTGAGCCAGCTTGGCGCAACTCCGGGGCAACAGCATCGTGCCGCTCGTTTGAGCCAGTTTCTGGAGAGTAGCATTCATAAAGTCGAAGAAATGAGCTCTGGCGGACGACTACCGACCCCTGCGCAGCAGGCTGCGGGCAAGAACTTTGGCAGCGACATGGAGGCGATCAACAGTAAAGCTGGTGACGATCGTAGTGGCGACGACACCGATGGACTCTCCGGAGGAAGCGACGTTATGAGCAAGATTGAAGTGGACGATCCCCGAAGTATTCACACCATTGACCCAATGGTACTGCACTGACATGCAATTGTTGCGATTACTTCTTACATGAACGGATGAACTGACAAGTTTTCATCACTCTTTGTGCTAATGTAGACGGGTTACCACCTCTCTGACGAGCGCAAGAAGACGTTGCTGAACATCGCGTCGTTCGTGCGTGTTAACATGAGTCTGGAGAGCCGCAGCTTCTCTCCCGAGGTCATCTCGTGCCTACCGATTGAAATGGATGGATGGCAATTACGTCTGTCGATCACTGAGAAGAACTACACGATCCACAATTGCAAGTTTTTCCCCTGCAACCTCATGGACATGTACGATTTTTGTTGGGAGACCAATGTCTCACAGAAGATCAGCATCAAGCAGGGCAAGAAACACTACACCGTGGTCACGCCAATCGACAATGACGTTGCCCATGTGTACTCGAAAACCATCGGTAAATGGTCCCTCTCGGTGCATGGTGTGCCCAATGTGAGCTACAACAGCTTGGTGTGCCGAAGGTACGAGACGGACCAGCAACGCGCGATAATTTGTCAACAGAGTGTGTTAGAAGAGCGTGACTTTGAAGACGAGTCGACACTTCCGTGGCTGTTTAAGCGCTGGGTGGTGTTTCAGCCCCACGTGGTTGATGGCGTCCAAGGAACCCTTGTCGAGGCATTTCGCACGGCAAGTTACGCCACAGGCAAGCTTATTTACAAGGAAAACAACACGTACGACAGCTTTTGCGAGCACTTGATCCGCCGATACGCCGAGTCGAACTCACTTCTAGAGCGCATGATGGCACGTGATAAGCGCTTCCAGCATGTCGCCGCCGTGGATATGTCCAACGTGAATGAAGTAGATATGGACTACGAAGAAACCGCTTCCGATCGCATGGTGAAAGACCTACTCTTGTTTTAGAGATATCCACTGCAGTGTTTGTTATGTATGTTCCGCGAAGCCAAAGAAAAGCAAAAAAAAGGTAGAAAAAATGCGTCAAAGTCTATTATCTATTTAAGCAAGATTGTATTGTGTGCGTTCATCCATTCTTGGCTTTGTGTGTGCGTTAATGAGTGAGTTAAACGTACAAGTGTTTGTTTCTGGATCGACGAGGTGTGTTCCATGTGACGTCAAATGGCCGTGGAATCTCACGCAGCGCGAGGTCTTCCTCCGTGAGTTGGTCTTCGCCTTCAAGCTCCGCCGAGAAGTACGTTTCTTCGTCTTCATCGAGAAGCGAGTTCTTGACCAGTTCTTCGTCTTCATCTTCGTCCGCATCTGGGAATTCATCGTCGACGATTTCTTCGTCGACAAACTCGCTGCCGTGGTGATGGTGACGTTGCTCTCCCTTGCGTGCTTGCAGTGCTGCGGCGGCTTCTTCCAGCTCTTCTTGCTGCTTCTTCGCGGACGCACGAGTCGCCTTCTTCACAGCCTTCACGTGCTTCTCCTTACGCTTGGCACGCGCTGTCTCCAAAAACATGTCGTCTCCCGTGAGTGGGCGACGGCTCTTCATCTGTGACACATGCGCATGCAGCAATTCAACGGCCTGTGCAGCTTCTGTGAATGACTCAAAACGGAACTCCATGCGGCCGTTCGTGATCAGCACCCCAGAGGGCACGGTGCTCGACACTTTCATTTCGAGGCCACCAGCTTCAAGGATGCGGTTAATTTCCTCCATCAAGTCGCCAACGCGCGTACCGAACGGGATGTTTTGCACCGAAATCGACGTGCGCTCCTCGGGAACCGACGAAAACACCGGACGGTACTCCTTCCAGCCTCCCATCATCACGCCAAAGATTTGCAACGCGCGCTGCAGCGCACGCTCACGACCATGATCCGATGCAAATTCCACAAGCGCTTGGTACGGGGTCTTGTGATCGGATGCGATCACGTGGGTCTTCTTGCGCGGCGTTTTCAGCTCCTTCACAACACCCCTCGCCTTTTTCTTCGTCACCACTCCTTCTTCACCGTCTTCGCTGAAGTCATTGTCGAGCTCTGCCAAGTAGTCTAGATTTTCGCTATCGCCATCATGACGACCCGAAGTTGCGTCTTCAGGCGGTCCATTCACAGGGGTCGAAAAGAACACGAATCTTTTGACCTCGCCGACGTGCTCAAGCGCTTCACGCAAGTGCTTCTCAGTTACGCCGTGGGGAAGATTTCTGTAAAACACACTGCGGCTTGGCTGCCACGTGGACTCAAGACGTTCTTGACCAGCATCGTTGAGCGCGGCCACAGCTGCGCGCTCACGAATCAGCTTGTGCGAGTGACGAAGCTTGACACGACAAATAGTCAATGTCTCAACCGATAAGTGATGAAACGTTTCTTCGAAAAGCGGCATGATCGCATCCGCACAACGAGGTCCTAGCGTCTTGCGTGCATCGTCGAGGAACGTTTGACCAAACGTTGTTCGGTTTGGGCGCCACGCGAGCTTGTACTTGAGGAAGCGGCTGAAGAACATGTGATACTGACGATCATCCAACACTGACACGATGTTCCACGCCGTCGTGATCACCTTTTCGCGCATCTCGGGTGAGAGCTTAGTGGAGACTGAGTGCATAGGATCCACTTCATCAATATCGTGAATCAGAATGTGTCCTACACGCATACGTGACTCCAGTAGCGCTCGCAGGATGGCCTCATGGCGAAGGCGGTGATGCTGGAGCGCGCTCGTAGCCAATTCGGATTCAAAGTCTTCGTACGTCGCATTGTTGCCAGAGAGAAACGGAACAAGCTTGGATAACACATCCTCATGATACTGCTCCGGAAATGCAGTTTGGATGTTGCAAACCATCTCCTGGAAAATCTTGCGGTGCAGCTTGGACGTTTTCACCGATGCGAGCATCGCGATGAGCATTTTCGAAATCGTCTCGTTAGGCAACTCCTTTTTCATGTACTCGATGAGCTCCTGGGTTTGCGACACGAGCATACGGAAGTCAATGCGATCATTCTCCAGATTAAACTCCTCCCATTCGGCGTCGACTGCGTCCACATCATACATCACGGACGCTGGCGGCTGCTTTTCCAGACCCATCATCTCGGCGAAATGGCTGTACCCTTCAATGTCGAGAACTTTCCGGAAATCGTTCTTCACCTGCCACAGACTTGATTTAGCACCACGGTGGTGACCAGGCGATGGTCGTTGCACAAGCTTCAACGAGTTCAGACACGCCAGACGGCAGTAGCAGAACACAACACCAATAAATTTTGGGTCGGCAACAAGGTCAGGGTGCAAGCCCATGATTTCAGGTACCAGCAGGTCGTTGTCTCCATGGCTGGCGACAGTAGAAATACTTTCTTCGGTACTGACGTCAGCGGAAGAATCGGCGTTGGCAATCGACTTGCGCGACTCGAGCTCCAGCTTCTCAATCACATCGTCTTTGCCGTGAAGAAACGCAAGCATGTACTCGTATTCCTTCGAGTGGTTGGGACCAAAGCGCGTTTCCAGAGATCGGAGAAATTGCTTGCGGGACAGCGAAGTCACTCGTGGCAACGTGGCGTACTGGGCAACGCGATGAACCACCTTGCCAATGTCCAGTTCGGTCATAGAATGACGAAGAATGGCAAGAATTCGCTCGGCCTTGGCAGTCGCTTCTTCTCGTGACTCCTCTCGAATTTTGCCATCGTCATCATCACTGCCCTCGTAAATTGGGTACCCAATGCGCTGCGCAGTGAAGTCAATGTCGTGCAATGCATTTTCGCCATTGAGCAATTCTGATCCTTCAAGAAATGGAGTGACATCCTGCTCCACTTGCTCTTCGCCATTAATCTCCCAGCTACCACCGTTGATGCTGGCTGCTGCCGTCTTGCGAATTCCGTTGAGCGGTGCATTGTGCTCATCAGCGTGGCCATCAATGCCGTCTTTCTCGTTGGTCTGCGACTCCCATTTCAGCGGATCCACGGCGTCACTGAAGGCGCGCACCAGCATGTGGGAACGCTGGTTTCGGACCAAGAACTGCTGCTGCTGGCGGTGGAAGCGGCGACTATTACCAATGCCAGCATTGGAGCCGACGATGCGCGCATGGAGCTGCACGATGGAGTGCTTGAGAGGACGCAGCGGCCGCATGATCAGAGAGGTGGCGGCGCCAGGTCGATCGGACTTGTTGCCCAAATGAGCTGCTTGAGGAATGAATGACGGCAAAGAGGCATTGGTTGGCGCAAATCGCCACTACCTCCTAAAACGCATGCATGCTGTTTAAGAGGAGAACGCCCTAATGTAGAGTGAAATCAATGCTCGATTAAGTCCGATTTCGTACTTTTCAACATTTTTTCGTTTCTTTTTCTATTTCTACTTTGAGACCCGAAAGGGCACAAAAGGAAAACGACGCCTCACGAAGAGCTGCAAGTGTAATTGCACTGGCATCTATCTATCTGCCTGCACCAACAGCCTCGTACAAGACTAAGGCGCTACGAGATACGACAAGTGCGCGTGCGTTCGAAGCAAAGAGACTCAAGTTGACGAATGTCTGCGCAGCACGAAGGCGACTCCAATAAGCTCAACCGCGAGCTGCTGCGGTGGATCCAGAGCCTCGACCTGGCTTATTCCATCAAGAACGTCAAGAGGTGAGCCGTTTTCTCAGCAAAATTGGCAGTGAAGGTGTTGCGTGGTCTCGTTTACATGCTTACTGTTGTTCTGACCGGGGGTAGAGATTTCTCGAACGGGTTCCTTGTGGCAGAGATCATGTCGAGATATTACGACAAAGACATCAGCATGCACTCGTATGACAATGGCATCGGCATCAAAGTGAAGAAAGACAACTGGGATCAGCTTGCGAAGCTTTTTGGCCGTTTTTCCGACTTGGAACCCCTCACTTCAAAGGCTGATATCGACGCACTTATTCACTGCCGAAATGGCGCCGCCGTCGGGTTCCTCACCAAATTATACCAGTGCTTGACGAAGCGGACAATCCACCCGACCTCCAGTCTACCACAGCAATTTGCCGCTGCAAGTTCTGCAGGCGTTGCCACGCCTGTTGCAAAAGCGACCGATGCTGTTGAGAACATTCCGCCATACGCGAAGACGACAGGGTCGACGCTTATCCGCGAGAAAATGCGCGATTCAGATATCGCGGAAATGAATGATGAAACTGAGATCAATCGCAAAGTACGAACCATTCATAATCGACACGAGGAAACTCTTCAGCTGGAGCGCCTGATGCCAGAGATGCCAGAGATGCCAGACCGATACCCTTCGATTCGTAGCGCTAGTAAAGCAACAGTCTTACGTGGTGCTACGAGACCCGTTCGAAATGATGATAGTCCAACTTTGATGACCCAGCACGTGGTGAAGGAAGTGCAGATCAAATCCATGAACGAAAAGAGTCTTGAAAAACTGCGCGTCACTCGGGAGGCAAAAGAAAAAGAAGCATTAGGTGGATCTGTCTATGGTGGACACAGCGGAACTGCTGGCGCGTCGTTCGATTCCCATGGAGGTCGTGGACGTTTCAGCATGAATGGAGGAGGTGGTGGCAGTGCGCCAGATCTCATACAGAAGCGAAAACCTATGGATTTGCTGAATGAAGCAGTTGCTCGCAAGCTATCATCTATGGGGTTACTTTCAAAGCTAGAACAGCGATCAAAAGACAAGTTTGAGGCTTTTGTTGACGCTCTTTTTGACGGCCAGCAGTTCTCCGACCAAGAAAGTGCAGACATTTTGACCGATGTAGTGGACGAAGAGGGTCTCCTTGCTCTGGCATTTGTTGAGTACCCGAAAGAGTTTTGGAAGTTTATGGGGCTTCTCTACCCACTGTTGACGGAAAACGAAGACGAGCACCTGGTGTTTCTAAGTACTTTGGAGGTTCTGCGGCAAATAGGACACCAGTGTGTCCAGCGAGATTCCGCAATTGCAGCGCTGTTAATGTCCGAGAGCATTCTGCCTAAAATCATTTCAGATCTTCGTGAACACGCGACAAAGCGCGCACCATTACTTCAAGTCGTCTATTCGTTCGTCCCAGACTCTGTTTTGGCTCACATTCAAACGATTAAACGGCTACGTGAGGGGCTTCCGGATGATATTCCCGTATTTATTCACACACTGTCCATCCTGCTTTACATGGAGAACGACCTTGACGACACTCTGGTGGATTTGTACTACTACTACTGTTGCATTGGCCTCGAAGCACCATGCGAAAAGCTACGCGCGGCGTGTCTATCGATGCTGGTGCCGTTAGTCTCGTACGACTTATCGTTAGTCGTTGACCTATTGCCTCGATTGACCCAGTTTTCGTCCCGGTACGCGTGGTGGGAAGTGAAAGGCCAACTTCTAATCGTCTCATCTGCATTTCTTCACAGCGCATCAAAACCACCAGCGCAAGACAGTGACCGAGACTTGACTGATCAGATTGAGTTGGCGTTAACAATCATTGAGCGTGAATTCCATCCGTCCGCGAACATGAACATGCGACGAATTGGTTTGACATATTTGGCGAAAAATCTGTACAATTATCAAGAGCTTGTCCCTCTTTATGTTGACGTATTGTTCAGCCTCCCGCCTGTGATACTTCATGTTATGCTTCGACAACCAGCTGCCTCCCAGTCTTATGGTGCACACGAAGAAGAAACAGGATCGCATGAGTCTTTCGATGAGATAAAGAATGAGCTCCCAATTCGAGGGACGTCTGGAGCTCGATATAAGCTCATGCCGTTGCCCGAGCACTGGGATTCTATAGCGATGGCGAAGCAGATTTTCTATGAGCGGAAGAGCCAAGACCACGCGGACTTTGAAGTGATATATGTGCTGCATAGCTGCTTTGAGCAACTCCATTCGACGGATAGAAGTGAAGACGCGAAGATGCTGTACGACCAAATGAAAGGCTTTCTCGTTCTCGGTGTCCTGGATGCCGGTGGCTGTGCCCTCGTGGCGCAAATTATAAAGAGGATCTTGCGTTCAGCTCCAGGCTATGCGGACGACATTTTCCAGCACGACGTTTTCATTGAATCGTTGCAAAAGCTAGTCACCAAGAATGTCGACGATATTCGCCAACAGTCCGTTACAAAGTTGCTGCGAGAAAGCAGCCTCATCGACCTTCAGTGCGCAACAAGCGTTCAACGTTGCGTGCAGACGCTGCGCTCGCTGTGCAACTCACATACGTTTAACGCCTCGCTCTTTGCTCTTACGCTTGACACGTGAGACACCGAGCTCGAGACGACAAAATCACCAGGTGACAAGCAATTCTACCCAAACTAAGCAAAAGGTTGTTAATTTGGGTCCACAAAGCTATACGCGATGTATACGTGGTTTGTCTGTAGCTCATCCGAGTCCGTAGCACAGGTTCACAGCAGCGTCGAGTCGACCCTGAGCCAATGCAGTGAGGGATTTGCTCGCTTGTGTGTCAGAAAATGTGACAAACATGACGCTATGCTTTGAGAGAGAAGGAGAAGGACCCTTTCTTTGCGATCACAGTGTTGTTGAAGTGCCGAGTTGTCTTCAGAAATGGGGACAGATGGTATAACAAAAACATCCGATTCTCAATGACATGCAGCGTTTTGTGCTCAAAAAGAGTGCAGCTCGCCACCGAATACGCTTCCAACTGCAGTTTTTTCTAGGCCAGAACACAATGCTTTGCTGCGAAGTACACAGTGATGCAGAGCTCCAATGCAGTAAGTGGGTCAGATTGGACCACCACGTACCACATATATGCAGCTGCTACTTGCTCCCACATGCACGATTCTAAGAGAGTTCAGATGTTGAAGCTAGGATATCTGTTCTTGGCATAAACGCCGTGCATCCAGTACTACTGGCAAATGGGTAACGTTTCCAGACAATTCCTGAGGCTGCTTTGATTGGTGGCCTGGGCCAAAGTTAGAGTGGAGACCCATGTCAAGCAACCAAAGAAAAAAATCTCGTAGATTACACAAGGAATTTCTTACACTCATCCGTTCAACATTTCCACAGGAAGTGGTTAGTATCCAGAGTAGATACTTTCTTTTCTGGAGAAACGAAGTCAGCTACAATTTTAGAATAGCTGTTGCATTTGTGTTTGTTTTAGACTCGGAGATCTCAGAGGAGCCTGCAAAATCCCTACTATGTTCAAGACTAGAGTACGTGCCACCGCACTGGTATTTGTGATCGCTTCCCAGCGATCATTCCTGAACTTGCGTTCGCTCGATAACCCGCCTCACCACACCCTCAAAATGGACTGGCGGGGCAGGACTCCAAACAAGATTTTTGGATTTGCTCCTCATGACGAAGTGCATATACGGAAAGAGAAAGATTCAAGCAGTTGGCTACTGATGCTGTTTCTACGCCGCGGCGAGTGGACTGTTTTCATGAAGCAAGTTAGTACGAGCGCTGAGATCGATCAACAACTACTTGAAAAGTGGAAACTCACATGGAACACTCGGAATTAGACATCAAGACAACTCGGTGAATTAAATTATAATTATTGGCACCTCACTCATACTTCAGACCGACGACTGCAAAGCCATTTGAACTCTCGATAGACGCGCGCCCTTCCCGACTTGATCAGGTTGCGCTCTTTGAGACACAGCAACCTACATTGTAGCCATGCTCACAAAGTCGCTTGCCGTTTGAAGGGGTGGGTACACATAGTGCGAGTTGCGCAGGTACTGATGGTGACCGATCAACGAGTGCATGCCCTGGTGATTCTCTAGCGATGGAAGAAAGTTGTCGATCCAGTCGAGGGATTCCATTTCGTGACCACCTGTCGAGTGACTGGGGGCGCTGTAGCTGTGGACGTGGTGGTTGTTCTGCTGCGAGTAGTACCGATGCGATTCTACATCATTTCCAGCAAGCATCATATCCATGTCAGTCGGCGAAGGATAGGACTCGCTGAATTTTCCCAACTTACTGCGCGGTACCATGATTGCCATGTCCACCGGCTTGCGGAAGGAGCCGTAGTTTCCCATTTCTAGCCTCTTCATGCTCATTGCTGGGCTTACTTGCGCTGCCTTGCGCGCGCTTGGGTGGCTCTTCAATCCACTCAACTGGGTAGACTTCTTGCGCGAGATTCGCCACGCGAGATCTGGCTGGTCACGGAGAAAGTACTCATTGGAAAAGGTGCACACAACGGCCTTGGACTTGGTCCATTTCTTGAAGTTAAAGTAATTGAGCTGGCGCTGGAAGCTGGTGTACTTGCGATGCTTGAAATACTTGGGCAGCACATAGTCCATCATTTGCTCCATGTCGTGGATCTCGAAGGCACGGCCATTCGGTGTCCAGCGCAGGATCTCGTCGCTCTCGACATCCAGCATCTTGCGCAAGTTCTTCAGGAACGGCGCCACTTCTTTTGACTTTTCGCTAGACGGCGATGTGGTGGTCGGTGCTTCCATGCGGTTAAGTGCCATCATGATTTTTTTTCTTTCGGTTTTCGTGCCAGTTGAAGTGGCGAGCAGAGTGTTGGTCAAAAGAGCTCTTGGACGCACGCAACGGACGGAAGATTGAGAAATGACCGCATAACAGGCAACGCTCCTGTTTTGGGAGTTGGAGCTTTTGCTGCCTTCTCGTTTTTCTCCCCTGCCGTTCGCGAGATGTGGGTTCGTGGTGGGATGGCACTGTGCTACTGTACAATTGCACGCTGCAGCAGTTGGCCAGCAGAAGCCTTTCCTCTTGTTCTTTCTGTGAGAGTACGACTGGGAAGAGAGGGTGATGGAAGGATGATTCCTTCCGATGCTGTCGACCAAGCGATGCATGTGCGCATCAAAGTTGTGACTGGCATTAGCGGGATGCGCCATTCAGTGCCTGCGTCTCCCTCACATCCAAAAGCACCCTGCCGCAGTAACTTGATGACAGTACAGTAAACACTGCCAAGTCCGGTACACTGTGCTTCTCTCTCGGATATTGCAGTAATATGTTCGTGAGTTATCGCGAGTGTAAGGTCAGGTAAATGATTCTGCAGACAGCTCAACAGGCAATGAGCGGACGATATTGACTCATCGTTCGTTGCAAGTACTCACACAGATTGACACCTTCTCCCGATGTGCACATTTCTAAGCCTAAGCCTGAAAAATAAAGGTAATGAAAGGTTTAGCATAATCCAGCTCTTGAGAGAACGTGCGCGTGTGCGCGTTGTATACCTGCTCACTTCATTTAGCACCGTGTGACTGAGGGATTTATTTCAGTTGTGAAACACTTAGCTTCACAGCTTCAAGCGCCGAACCGTACTCGTGCAGTACTGGCTTCCAGTGTCCAAGTGCAAAACATGAAAGCGTGGCGGACGACTGGGGCTTCCACCTGTTCTAAAGGAACCTCTACGAAAGTCTCTGGGATTCCAAAGTCTTGTTAACTCGGCTAAAGTCTCGGTTCCATATTTGCTGTGATTGTCAGTGGAGATGAGCGGATCCTGAATCTTGGCATCGGTTTTCACTGTCTATGCTCCATGTTGAAGGCGAGGAGTGCTGATGTGGCAGATTGGTATGGTGACCCTTTTTTCTAAAAGGGGCTTCTAGAGCAAGTCTGCCTCTGCACAGATGAGTTTGTCCTCCTATTAATATTACACACCGCTCCCTTCAAAGCAAAAGCACTTGTTTGCGTTTTCTCTTAGCACAGCGCCCCTTTTCGTTAATTTCAGCGAATCAGTATTTGACTCAAACTTGGGTGCTGCGCACGCACGCACGCCACTCCCTCCTCTCACCCCGGATTTTTGCATCCTGTCTGACATCGCCGACATTCACCACCATTCATAGTCGAGCTCACGCAGAGAACAATAAGCAGCTGCGCTTCGTACATGTATGTACTCTTTCGTGAAATCTGCCTATAACAAAGTGCTTGGTCTGTGAATGCTAGATGCAGATGCAAGGCAAGTTCCGTTGGTCGTAATTGCTTCTCAATCGCTCAGGTTAACGTTGCGAGAACGTAGCGACGCACTCAGTTCGAAGCATAATTGACGCGACTGGATTGCGAAAAGAACGCTATTCATGAATCTAAAGAAGCTCTCCAAACACTTGGGACAAATGATACGCTGCCGTTTCGACGCGAGGCTCCAGATGTAACCATGCTTCCCTACTAACGCCACTTCAACTTGACCAGCTGATCACTCACATTTTGGTGTATTGTGCAGGGTGGAACTTCTTTCATAGCGGGATGCGCTGCGCGTTCTTTTCAGGTCTTTGCAAAAATTGAAGCCACAGGAACCTTTTGCTTCCTGCAATTCTTTCTACGGTGAGCACGTCGGCAGTGCCAAACCAGCACACAAGAATCATCTGTCACCGACTGCAAAAAGTACTCCAGCATATGTGCTACTGGTTCATTGCTCTCTGCCTCTGTAGTGCAGACTGTGCGTGGGATACAGTAGAGCAAGTAATCAAGCCTCAGCAAACGGAGAAGAAGCCTACACGAGATGAGTCGATACAGTATGAGGAGGTTCTGGCATCAGGGTACCAAAAATGTATGTACAGACGGCTAACACGTAACGGCAAAATAGAAAGAAACGTGTGGCTGAGATTACTATGAAAAAGCTTCATCTGGCGTCGAATTGACTTTGTCTGAGGCACAAAATCATTCGTCAGATTCTCCGATACAGTAAAACCTGTCCTAGGCGTCGTGGTAAAACTCTCAATTCTGTCACATTTTATAAATAAATAAGGTTGCTTAAACAATGGATAATGGTTGGTGTATAAAAAGAGTGTTATAAAGTGACAAAATATAAATTTTGGACCACGGCGCCTAGTACAGGTTTTACTGTACTTGTGCAGAACAAGAACAAATTGTTCTCATCTTCCGATCAGGTTGCTGCTTGCCACAAACGTCTTGTGTTTAACATCAAGGAGGGTGCGTCAGAATGCAGAAACTCTAATCCATCTACAAAGCTCTGTCTAAATTCTGCACCAGTGCATCGTTGCGAGGTTATGTGGTCGCGTTGAAGGATCGAATAATCCTCAACTGGGCAGCCAAAATCAAAACTAAAATATTCGTGGAATCACTGAGTCAGTCTTACTATCTTGACAGTAAACGCTTACCAGATGGAAATCTACTGAGGCGTATGCCAACCCACAATGCCAGATCCGAATACCAATACGCAAAACATTCGTTTTCCTCTTTCTTCGTTAGTAGGTGTAGGTACGATAAAAAAGAGTATCCATAAACTCTAATCCAGTTCAATGAGGACGTGGCCGTCGGCTACAAAGTCACCTTCATCACAAAACACTTCTGCCACCTTGCCGTCCTTTGTGGCACGAATGACATGCTCCATCTTCATTGCTTCCATGATCAACAATGGCTGGTCTTCTTTGATGCCTTCACCGTTCTTCACGAGCACCTTGATAATCTTGCCTGGCATAGGGGTGACGATCTTGCTGTGCCCGCTACCACTGCCGCTGCCCTCGCCGGCTTCGAATGATGGCAACGGAACGGCGAACTTGTACTCATAGCGCTGGGTGCCATCATCGCAGAAGATGTGAAGGTCCTGATTGTGAACAACCGCAGTTCCTTTGAACTTGCGGTTGTCGACACGAATTTCAAAGTCACCATCAGCCGAAATAGATCCTGTCGCGTGCACAGTGACTGATTCTTGGTTTTCGTCGATCAAGGATACCTCATAGGTATCAGCGGAGTGGCATTTGACACGAATATCTACTTGAGCACCTTCGTGGTTCAACTGGAATTTACGCTCGAGAGTCTCCAACGATCGGAAATGTTTCAAAGACTCGTCCGACCATGGTGAACTCAGTTCTCCGTTGTAATCGGCCAGTGGGTACGACTCCAATTGCTCCAAGAGCAACAAACTCACGGCGCCAAGCGCCTTTGAGTGGGTTGGGAACTTGCCCAGTGGTTCAAGTACTTCGTCACCAAACTTGTTGAGGAAACTGGTGTCAACACCTCCCTTTCTGAATTCCGGGTGATCCGCGGTACGGGCGACAAACTCAATGTTCGTTGGCAAGCCTACAATTTGGTACTGGTGAAGTGCCTGGATCAAACGGTCCAAAGCTTCTTTGCGGTTCTTTCCGTGCACAATGAGCTTTGCGATCATCGGATCGTAAAAAATTGAGACCTCATCGCCCTCGATGATACCAGTGTCCACGCGCACATTGTCGGAAACTGGAGGCAGCCGCAAGTGTTGCAGTTTGCCACTTCCTGGGAGGAAGTTGCTGGAAAAAAAAGCGAAGCAAATCAAATGAATGAGAGTGAGGCCAAATTCGAAATCAAACGTCGAAAATACAACTCACTTGTATGGGTTTTCCGCATAGATACGAGCTTCAATCGCATGACCATGGATCTTCAAGTCTTCTTGCTTGATGGGGAGCAGTTGTCCTGCCGCAACCTTAAGCTGCAACTCGACTAGATCTTGCTTGGTAATCAACTCCGTCACAGGGTGCTCGACTTGAAGACGCGTGTTCATTTCCATAAAATAAAATGATTCATCCTCGTCAAGAAGAAATTCGACGGTACCAGCTCCAACGTAGCCGACCGCCTTCGCGGCAGCAACAGCCGCATCTCCCATTTTCTTGCGCAAGCCTTCCGACATATGTGGCTGTGACATCAAGAGAGAGACAAACAGTTAGTCCACGTACTTGCTAATGTGAAAAGTAAGCAGAAGGTATTTACCGCCGGGGCCTCTTCGAGCACTTTCTGGTGCCGCCGTTGGACACTGCAGTCGCGCTCAAACAGGTGCACAACGTTGCCAAATTTGTCTCCGAACACTTGGAGCTCCACGTGACGAGGCTTTCGCAGGTACTTTTCGATCAAAACGCGCGAGTCACCGAACGACGCCTTTCCTTCTCGCATGCAGGCTTCGACAGACTCCTTCAGGTCCTTATCGTCATCCACAATACGCATACCTTTACCACCACCGCCGAGGACAGCCTTAATCAGCACAGGGTACCCGATTTTTCTAGCCTCCGCTTGAAGCGTTTCGAAACTCTGGTCTTCACCGTGGTAACCAGGAGTGACAGGAACTCCGGCAGCAATCATGATATCCTTCGACGCACTCTTCGAGCCCATCGCTTCGATGGCCTTCACAGGAGGTCCGATGAACTCCACATTCGCTTCCGCGCAGGCTCGCGCAAAGAATGCATTTTCTGACAAGAAACCGTAACCTGGGTGAACAGCTTCTGCGCCTGAGATCTTGCAGATCTCGAGGATCTTCTCGTAGTTCAAATAGCTTTCGTTTGCCGGAGCTGGGCCGAGACGGTACGCTTCGGTCGCTTGCTTGACGTGCTGGGAGTTGACATCCGCGTCACTGTACACAGCAACAGTCTCAATGTTAAGTTTCTGAGCCGATCGAATGACTCGCAGCGCAATCTCGCCGCGGTTAGCGATGAGGATCTTGCGGAAAGTGCGTGGCGCTGCGCTGGTGGCTTCCGTCGCGAGGAATCGGCGCGCGGTGGCTCCGCGGAGAAGCTGCGCCGTTCGAGCGGTGCGAGAGTAGAGACGCATATCGATGCTGTGTATGGGGCGTGCGGATCCGGTACTGAATGAACTGCGGCTTCTGTCTGCGCTCGAAGTGCTTGATGTGCGTGTTGGAAAGCAACTCTTTGTGTGTGTTTGGTGAGGAGCGTAGCGTGTTGAAGGCTCTCTCTCTTTTGGTTGCGTGTTCTTATATAGAGTTGAAGTTTTGTTTTGGCGAACGCGATTGGTTTTTGAAGGCGGTTAGATAAGGGAGTTGGGTTTCTAACATTTCTAACGAGGGAGTCTTCAATGTCGACGAATGAAGACACCGTCAGAGTGTTTGTCACGGGCACAAAATATAGGGTCTCTATTATGGGGTTTTTGTTGTACACTGTAGCCGTGTTTGCTCTTACGCAGTGTGATCAATGCGTTTTTGGACTGGTGCTTCTAGTAAAAACAAGGTATATTACACTAATTTAGGACAGTGTTCTAAAATAAATGCAGGTATAAAGTCCTAAATATACAAATTTAAAACGAGGCATTTATTTTTTGTCAAAGTGTTTTAAAATCCCCCACTTATATGAGTGTGAAGCTTGGAACCCAGGGTCCAAATTTTTACACACCTCTACAAGCTGTTATCACATTATATGAGTGTGGACATTGGAACCTGGTGTCCTCTTGTGAAAATATCTTCACACCAATGGATAAGACTCGTAAACGCATATTAGTTGAGTAGCACTTAAAGAAACAACAAACGCAGTAAATGCATAATAGTAAGCCAACTTCCTACGGCTGCTTCTGCGAACGACGAAGTTTCAGCCGCAACACTCTAATCGGTAGTTTGTGGACTGAATCTCCACATCCTTTTGCATAATTGTGAGATCTCGTTCATGAACTTTTTTCGTCAGCTCCTTGGTCACTTTTGAATGCGCATCTTTGAGCTTGCACCTCGCCTGGGCATGCGTCATCTTAATCACAGCAATCTCCTTCTGGTGTTCGAGATCTTGCATTCCAAGCGTGCGAACGCGATCATGCAGCTTCATGATCAAGTCGCTCTCGACTGATGGATATGTCTCCATCCCCTACACATAAATTTCTCACAGCTCATACTCTTGTGCAGGGTCATAAATAACCAACTCACGATAATTCTTGAAATGAAATTTCATTTCATTTTCGATGACCAGTTTCTTTTACAATTTCTCATCGTCGCGTAGTTGAGTCGTGAACAAGAGTATAATCCACCTAAAGTCGACAGTGGAGACGTATTGCCCAAACTCACATTTCAATGAATTGAAACGCCTGGCAATATTCTTGGTCAAGGTTTAGGGGCGTTGGCTATTGCGCACTATTCATGTTGAAGACGAGTAAGCAATTAAAAGCACTCGAATGAGAAATATCTACACATGCTTTGTCATTGAAAGCTAGCGGCTTTGATAGATCTTCCTATCGATAGTAAAAACAGCAGCTACTATCGATGTGATCAACTTTTCATTTATTCATATAGTGTGATTATGGATACTCTATTTTCTTCAAAAGCAATAAATATATGTGGTAAGTGTGGCATCTAATGTGGCATTAATTTCGACTCCTAGACGAAATTCCTAAAGAAGAGTAGGCAGGAGAATGGATATTGTAGGTCACTAGATGGACCTAAATATACCTCACCTTATAACCATAATGTGGCATTAACAAGAACATATTTCGTGTGTTTTTCATTTTAAGACTCGATGTGTGGCAAATATGATGGCAATGTGTGGGATTCACCTAAACGTTCTATCTACGATGTGTGATGTATGAGGTTACTGTAAGCAATGAACAAACGCACCTAACAGAAGGCCGTATTCCAGCACAGTGAAAAATCGTACTTTGTAAAACCCGTTCAGGTTTGACCCAATAACTGACCAACAGTCTGTTATGTAATGGAGACTCATTACACGAATAGGCAGTGATGGAACAACATCACCAGATCTGCGGCGGTCTCACGAAGCAAAACAAGCCGTGCAACATCACGTGGGGACTCGATGCGCTCGGCTATTGTAAATACCATACGCCTTATGCTTCCCAATGTCGGGGCATTGCACGCTCAACCGGTCGTCGCTGCCGTATCAGCTGGAATCTCAGTATCGATGGCTACTGCAGCCGCCATCAATACCAAGGCGCTCAGGACGCTCGGCAATGCATTGCCATTGCACAGACGACCAGACAGCGCTGTCGGATATCGTCGGGCATTGACGCCGACGGCTACTGCGTTGTTCATCGCGTACGTGATGTTGCGTCTCCGACTTGCCAAGGGACCCTTCTAAACTCGAGTCAGCAGTGCACAAACGAACCAAAACCAGGGTATGAGTATTGCTGCGCCGTGCACGATCCAAAGATCGATTACTTTCCCCCCAGTATGTTCAGCAGTGCGGTCTTGACACGTGAGCTGTTGGAGGATCAAGTCGTGGCGCGTTATCACGAACGGGATTTGTATCACGGCGACACCTTGGATTTGAGAACACCAGGCCTTATTGAGATGGATCACATTTTGGAGAAACAATGCTTTTCCTACGCGTTCCAGTTTTTGAACTTTCGCGATGACCGCGAAGATATGAACTTTGTTGCTTCAATAGTCCGGGACGAGGTCGTGAACGAGCTGACGAATTTGTGCTTGACCCGGACAACGACCAACAGGATTAAGGGCTCATCAGTATGGAAATTCCTTGACGACTGCATCACGGGTCACGTGGGTTATCGCGGCAACGGCGCGACATTCACTGACTACATGATGGCGGAGAATCGAGATAACATGCGCTTGGGGCGACATACGACACGAGTGATTACCCGTGAAATGGGGTCTGCACTCAAGCATTGTCAGCGTCGATTCGCTGCAGAGGGTGAGACTCCGATTCTGGATGCGTTGAGTATGCAACTGCAGACACTATATGTGAGAATGCAGTTGCATACTGGTAGCACACACAGTTACACGAAGCACTTAGCGAAAGCCAAGAAGAATGACGATGTGCTCATTGATATAGTGCAATCCCCATCGGTTCGAACGGATGATTGCCCAGAGAAGAAATGGGCAGATCGAGTTCTTAACGTTGAAGCAAAGATATTTGTGTCGCAATTTGTGCCGGAACAAGAGTCAAGTAGCGCGATTATAGCGTCGTCCCGAGCGGACGATGCGCCGACATCAACCAGAAAAACCAGAAAGGAGAAGAACGGCGGAGTAGAAGCCGTGTCGAATAAGAAAGTGATTGCGCAAGGTTACAATTGTGAGAAGAGCATTACCAAGTGGAAAAGTGTCGATCCGTCTTTGAAATCTGGCAAACTGGTTTCTGAAGGTGGTGGTTCTCGCGAATGTGACGTTATTGAAGGGAAACGAACGACAAACGATGAGGTCGTAAATTGCCTCAAAGACATGATTGACATTATTGTAACCAAGAAGATCGGCTAGAAACGAAATCGACAAATTTATCGAGTTTTAATGTTGACGCGAAGCTATTTGTGTTTTCCACTGGCGCAACCAGCCAACCTTGTCGCAGAAAATGGTATGCCTCACGAATCTGGCGTTGCTGAAGGACATGAATGACATCAATGTAAGGTCACAGCTAATGTAGCGGAGTGGGTGTGTCAAGGGTGGGCATGATTGATGACGTGGCGTGTCAATGATGTGACACTGAATAAAAAAGCAAGTAACCGCTTGCGTACTGTGCAAACAACTCGAAATAAGCATGTTATATATCCGACAAAGATTCTAAACATTGTAACCAGGTTGTTCACTTTTTTATTAGATTAGATTACTTTTCTTTTCAAGGTGTGAATAAATGTCTCTACTGCAGAGAGAATAGTAAATTGCTGATCACTTGTACTTGGTTCGCTAAAGTCGGGTCTTCAATGATTGAACCGTCGAGGGCGTATGCAATATACCGTTTTAGTGTGTTGAGCGTTGAAATATTTAGTCAAACAAATTTATTTTTAGTGATGTTAGCATGAGAAAAGCGCGAGAAAAAACTGTGCTAACAACGAAAATGTAGTATCAGGCTGAAAAACTACCAGATGTGGGTCACGTATAGATTGACCACATATCAACTCAATTTGTACTACCCAGGTCGCCAGGCCAATAACGAGTGTAAAGCGGACGGAGCGTGTTCCCGAGAACGAGAAACCACCGAACACATCACGTGGCACTGCCCAAAGCCAAGGACATTTGGGCACATCTAATGCAACAATGGACCGGACAAGCAGTTCATAGCACCCAACTCAAGCTGCTTCTACCGCACATTTCCAGCAGAAGAGCGCCTCATCCGTCAGTTGAAGTCGTTCAATTCATCCACGAACACTTTGGTTTCTTCACGGCGGAGCACAAAGAAGCGCTTCAACGTATTTGATACATCTGCACAACGGTCATTCCTTGCGGACTATGGCAGTCACGAAACGCCCTCGCACACGAAGGAGCTACCAGCACGAGACAGGAAAACACCCGATACATCTGGAAGCAATGCATGAAGCAAGTAATGGCCGTCAGCGCGCGGCAGAAGACCACGCGAGCAAAGAAAATACAAGGAATATGCCTCTATTAAGCAGCAACAGCTATCAGTATGATAAAGGTACAACCAAACCCCACAGCATGGACCAAAGCACGACTCTACTTTGGCGACGGCGCAATGGAAAATCCGGGTCCCGATGGGAGCGAATGGGCACTCGCAATGGAAAATAAGCATGGACAATGGCGCCTGCACGTGTGCGGGTATGAGTACCATGGCGCTGATGCCACGAACAACCAATGTGAATTTGAGGCGCTGCGTACGGGATTGGCCAGAGGAGCACAACTGCACCTTGGCCATGCTATCCACCTTAACGTCTATGGAGACAGCAACATACTCATCAACCAGCAGCTAGGCTACTCGACAACACGCGCAGCCCATTTCCGGAGTTTGTCATCACGAATCTCAGAACTACGAAGACCATTTCAATAGATATCATGGCATCACGTCGTCAGAATGTACAACAAAACCGCCGACTACATGGCGAACCTAGGTATGGACAGCACTTCCTCACGAGTGATCGACAGTGAGCAAACCCACCCTCTAGACGCAACACGCTTCGATCAAGCAGTGCAGCTTCTAAGAAATGACACCGCTTTCGTGGGAGACGAATACCATCGTCCAGTATCCATTTTTTTACGACTGCAACAGTACAAGGCTTCTTAATAATTGTAGTCGAAGTAGATAACAATTAAATAGAATATCTTTGATAGACGGTAATTTATCAGTCGGTATGTAATTTACAGCTACAGTAACGTAGTTTACGACGTGCCCTCATCAAGCTCGTTCAACAAAGCTGGTTTCACCGTCCTGCAACCAGTGCAATATCTTTTTGTTCGAGTGTTTGCTTCATGTCATGAGGCGGCCATAAATTTACCTGCCATGTTGATCTTGAGCGGTCGAGCGGTCGTCATCTTGGAAAGGGAGGGATCGGGTCTGTTTGGTGGCGACGGCATGGAATCTGAAACGAGTGAGCACATGACATTGATTTTGCCACTGCCGACATGGCAACTTGCACATGTCGGCACAAATGCGCATCCAGCCATCACGCGCTGTCCAAACAGATCAGTGGGTGCCGCGTTCATCACGTCACCACGTCAGTTATGCACCACTCAGCAACTCCTCCGTCTTCGCACCTCCATCGTCTCCCTCGATGCGAAAGCCTCCGTCCTGCACCCAGCGTTGCACGTACTTGCCTGCAACTAACCACGAGTCAAGCAGCGCGTCGCGGTCATACAGGTGCGGGTAATTGTACACCAACCAGCGCAGCATCTCGAGATTGCCACATCGGTACGCGAGTCTGAATGCCTCCGATGTGCATCCTTCGTTGCGGTGTGTATGCAGATACAGCACCACTTTGAAGTGTCCGCTGTGAGAGTGCGCATTGCCCGCTGCTATGTCCATGGCCTCGACTGTGCAGCCCTCGGTGCGGTTCTCATGCAGCCACTTGACCATTTCCAAGTTGCCTCGCTCGGCCGCGCCGTCCATGGCAGCGGTGGTACATTGCGCAAATGAAGCCGTGGGACAGTGCTTCGTTAGCCACTGCACGACTTTCAACTGTCCGTTCCGGGCCGCATCATCGATAGCTCCAGCGGATCCGTGATCGAAGTCATTTTCTACCAGCCACTTGACCAAATCCAAGCAGCCGGAGCTGATTGCGCCGTCCATCGCGCTTGTCGTGCAGCCTTTCAAGGGGTTCTGCAGCAGCCATTTGGTCATCTCGACATACCCACTGGAGGCTGCCCTATCAGCCGCGAACGTCGAACAGCCTTCGGTACGGTTCTCATGGAGCCACTTGACGACATCAAGATGGTTTTCTACCGCCGCCACAACCATCGCGTCCTTCGTGCAGCGCGCTGAACATTTCTCGTGGAGGAACTTGACGACCTCGAGGTGCCCGTTTCCAGCGGCGTCATCCATCGCGCGTGTCGTACACCTTTCCGTGCGGTTCTCGTGCAGCCACTTTACCACCTCCAAGTGTCCGCTGCTCGCCGCATAATCCATGGCGTCTTCCGTGCATCCTTCACTCCGGTTCTCATGGAGCCACTTGACAACATCCAAGTGCCCGTTCAAGGCGGCTTGGTTCATCGCATGCGCCGAACAGCCTTCGCTCCGGTGCTCATGAAGCCACTTGACGACGTCTAAATGCCCTTTCCTCGCAGCCGAGTTCATCGTGTTGGTGGTAAAGCAGTCATCGTGGTTCTCATGAAGCCACTTGACGAATTCGACACGACCATTACTGGCGATGTCGTCCACGTCATCCGTCGACACCTTTAGCACGAGCCAGCTGTAGCTTTGTGCCTGCAGCCATTTGACACACTCGAGCGCCTCGTTGAACACCGAGTAGTGGGCGAACGTGATCCGGTTCGGGAATCGAAACTCTCCTTGGACGGGCTCTTCGTCTTCGTCCTCGTCTCCGAAGTTGTCGTTGTCGTTGCCATAGTCGTAGTCGTCGTCATCGTCATCATCATTATCAGCATCATCGCTGTCATCATTATCGTTGTCATTACCTCCGCCATCGCTGTCACCGTTGCCGTTGCCGTTTCCACTGCGTATACCACCGCCAGCCTTAAACGTTTCGTTCATGTGCTCGGCCAGCCATTGAACCACCTCGAGCTGACCAGTGCATGTTGCTTCGGCGAGGCAGTCGTCGACGAATCCGTTCTCAGCGGCCCACTTCAGATACTTTACGCTAGCGCTCGAGGCGATGCGTTCGTCCAGCACGGCCGAGCGGATTTCGCGCTGCAGCTCCTCGTCACTCGCATAGATAGATCGTCGCTTGAGCCACTCGAGGTTCTCCATGATCCATTTGACGATGTCGAGGTGACTGTTCTCCGCCGCCATCCTCACTTCATGTGCGCTGAACAACGTGTTCGGGTACTCTACATGCAGCCACTTGAGCACATGGAGGTGTCTGTTCTCTGCTGCGTGGACGGCGGCCTCGGTGATGTGGTCGCCCGGAGCGTACACGTCCGCGAGCCACTTGACCACTTCCAGATCACCCTTGGCCGCAGCCAAGTTGGCGGCCTCGTTGAACAGCCAGGCGCGCTGGAATCGGTCGATTGGCTTCGTCTGCTCTCTCTGGTGGATGCGGCGTAGAAGACGCATCGAGCCGAACACGTCGAATGCCCCGACGACATCCCAGTCGTACATTGCGTCCGCAAACGCGCTCACGAGGCCGACGACATGCGGCAGCGTCCAGATGCGCGGGCGCTCGCGACACACGACAGCCACTCCCGTCAGTGGCGGGAGCGTCGCGCTCGACGACGGAGACGAACACAAGGGCTGCACCTTTTTTCTCCGGCGGCACTGGTCTTGCGCCTCGTAATAGCAATCGTCGGCAGCATGCGCGGTTGCTGCTAATGTCGACGGGTCCTTGATCTCCGGTGGCCAAGCAGTCGCCATGCTGCCCAAGCGTCAAATTGGCGAGTAGGGACGTCTGGACAATGCGATGACGAGGAAGGATTGTAATTAGTCATCGTCGACGAGGTTCATCCAGAGATGGCAGGAAACCACGTACCACGTGGTTTCTGTTTTTTTTTACCATGGTTTTATCGTGGTTTTCTTTTGTATTGGCGTGGTACATCGTGGTTTCTACAAGATACTGATACCGGTTTCAAAATCACGACGGTATCATACCGGTGAGGCGATGGTTCACTCACTCTCGGCGTGGACGCCTCCAGAGTCGCCAGTCGCCATTAGCAACACAGCATCGCCGTGGCTGCATCCGCCGCCAGAGTCGCCAGCATCGCTATGGAAAGCCAGAGCCGTTGTCCTGACGACGAAACGAAGAGGCGAACTGACTAATCGTTTTTTATGTCATTTAACTGAGTCTGAACAATTCTTCTAGACTACATGCGTGTGAGCGAATCCCTGTGACAGTACCTTCTTGGGGAAAACGTTTTTCATTGTACTCCGGGAATGGTCGCAAATCAGGGCTTGAAGTGGGCTCTCTCACGTTGACGGGTTTAAGGTTTAGATGCTGTCCCGTTTGGAACATACCTTCCACAATTTTCTACAAAATTTGTGGGGGTAGTTTCCAAACGATGGACAGCATCAGGGTGAAAACGCCAAATTCGTTGAAACTATAGTTTTCGAGATATTCTGTAAAAACCGAAAATATGCCGCATATTGAAAAAACTAGCTAGACAAAGTTTTTGAAATTGTTACAACCGAATTCTTAATGGCTGAAAAGCATATATCCAAAAGTTTTAGAAACGAGAAGCATTTCATCTCGAGCAATTGGCGTCCATTCCTTTTCTGATAAACTGATTTAGGTTATTTCATGTTTTGACTGAGAATATAACAGGAGTAAGTACGTGATTTATCGAATGTAATAATGTATCGTTAACTCCTGTCTATTAGAGTTTTATGTATACTGAATTAAACCAGTTGAATGTCTTGAAGTTTGCATCTTATGTACAGCTGCAATTGGATGTATTAAAGAACATGCAGCGGGTTACATTAACAAAGGTCAACGGGTGTAAAAAGTCACCATTCGAGATGCCACTGATTGGATGCGTTATAAACATTCAATCCGTCAGGCAAACAAAGGTCCGCTAGTGTAAAAACACGCATTCTGTAATGGGGTTTTCCAGTACATGGGTTTCAGGTCAGGAGATTGTGGGTTGTCACTCATATGGGTTCTACCGCCTCTTCCAAACCCACCCACTACGTCCAGTTCAGGACACCTTTATATGTGGCATGCATGAACACTGTACACAGTCAATTGCATATTAATCAATAGGACTAAGCCGTGCAGATTTGATCCCATTAGATGATAATCGGAATGGACACCCGACTATTTACCAATGAGATATGCCGTAGGTTATAGTCAGAACGATTGCATGTTAGCACTTTAAAACTCTAATTCACTTTTTGTTTTGCACGCTACTGCGCAAAGCTCCAACCTTCCTTTTGGACACAGAGTTATTGCTGTGTCCTTTCATCCCGCGCGCTTCCTCAAAGCACATGTACGCCGTGTAACCGGTAATCCCGTTACAAAATAAAAAATATTAGAATAGTATTCCTCTATTGAAAAATTATTCAATGCCATACCGTCACCGTTCCGATCATTCCGACCATTCTGAATCGTGTAAACCACACATAACACACAAATAGTGGGCCTTGAGTAAACGGGCTAGGGTTAATGATGGCTCGACAACACAACGATGTTGAAGATTAGGGTTTAAATGACACAGAAGCAGTTGTGATTGAGCAAAAGCGACGAGTCCATAGGCAACGTATCAGCGTCTGAAACGCTCTGGTTAGCGAGAAAAACGTGTAAACAGTTTTGGCGAGAAAAAGGTAAAAAAAGTCACGGGAACGATGTACGCTGTACGTGGTAAATTTTGGAATGAGGGTGTGTTGCGGCGTGAGCAGTCCATTATTCAGTGCGAAAAAGGACACAACAATTAGAGATATTTACCAACGGGTAATTACCAAGCACAACGCCAACACAAAATTCAGTCCGTGTAAAAACACACGCGCCTGTAATTACGTGGAAAGGTGCTTTTCATCACCCAACTACTGCGCACCAGGCCGACACCAGCTCTCGTGTGCCAGTCTGCTTTTTTTCGCTCAACTACACAAGTCGACCCAGCCCGCACCTCTCCTGTTATTGACTGCAGCACACTGTGCTGGCGCGCTTGCACTGGAGCAAGCCAAGGCACATGCCTTGTGTGGGTTCGATTCCCACCGCCAGCGGCATATTGTCTTTCGTGCTGTGGTCGCCAGGTGTGAGACAAGATGCAAGCGAACGAAAGGTTTGAATGTGTACTGTGAATTATCTTCATATCTACTGTGGGTTTGTGTGTGATGGTGCAGGACCCTGAATGCGCTCGGCCGCAACGAGTTAACGATAGTGACGCACCGCGCCGTCAAGATGCCCAGCCCTCTGCAGCTCGCAAAAGTGCCTGACAACAGCACCCACTCCCCTTGATTCAATGCGTTTGTGTAATGAGCTAAGGCTGCCATTACATGCAAGGTGGCTCTTTGTGTGTGTCACACGCCACCTTGTGGATGTGCATTGTGGGTGCGAAGATATTGGGTGAAACACATAAAAGTGATCCCACATGCACAGGTGACGTCATCGTCTGATGTCAGAGCAATCTGTGTCTGAGTTGAGTGTGGATCGCTCGCAATCATTGAAATTCGGCGTGATTACGCACGACAGTACTCTAGACATGTGAATGATGGTTCCTACTTTGGGAAACCACACTGATGGCGAGACCGACATGTCTCTACCACCTGAAGTGAGTGGCAGAAACCAATCACTTCGCAGGGGATCTCCGCGGTACTTCAAGTTCAAGTTCCCAGCAGATCCCCTGGGTTCAACCTCAGTGTACCCAAGGTTTTATATATCAGATTCATAGGTTTTATTTCTGCATGTGTAGGTTTTAGTTGTAAAACCTCTAGGAACCCTAGTGGTGTTTCATATGTAGTGTCAGGAACCATAACCACATTTTAATTCAGTTGCAATTTTACCTCCAAGTCCTCAAGTCGTCTTCTCTCCCTCCAAGTCGGGAGATCGCTTCCTCGTTGCACAAGCGTGTGTGCCGTGTATTGGGAACTGTTGTGAACAGCGTCCCATTACACGACAACAACATTGAAGCGTGGTTCTCACATTTTCGGCAGACTCATGACTCCGGACTCCTGGACATAGTATTTCTTCAAGAAACTCACATTCTCGATGTAGAGATCGCTCCGATGCAAGCCAGATTTCGTCGAAGTTGGGGCTTTCAGGAACTTTCTAATGGTTCCGGCACTCAACTATCGCTTTGGTCGTCATCTCCCGAGAGGAAAGGAGGGGTTGCAATTTTGTTGAATCCTTACTCGTGTATTTCTACACTTGTACCATATCAGCAAGACCAATGGACAGCCCACTGGATGGCAGCGACTGTAACACTTCACGGTGAAACGGTACTACTGCTCAACATCTATGCTCCTTCGACAGTCCTTGCGCGCGAAGCATTCTACAGTGCGCTACCCGGACTCCTTCCTACACATGATGGACCAATCATATGTGGAGGGGACTTCAACTGTACTCTGAACCAGCATACGGACAGAACGTACAACAACCACAAGACCGTGCATGACTCCAAGCAACTGAGAAAAATGCTCAAGAAACTCAATCTTGTAGATACCCTAGAAGATGATGCGACTCAAGCGCACGAAGCGAGAGACGTTCAGGCTTTTCACCGTCAGCATCATACCTATTTCTACTCCCTGCCAACAGGTGGTAGCGCAAGCAGCAGGCTTGATCGGTGGTATTGCAGCAATGAGCATCTTGACTGGATCCACAGTGTCTCTCAGCATGTCGCGGGACCGTATTCCGATCACAACGGCGTCACCACCCGCGTTGCCCCTCCTGATAACTCGTTCAAAGCAAAAAGCCGCGGATGGTTTACCTGCTTCCGCAACAAGCTGCACCTATGGCGACAGCCGTAGCAACGGAATTCTTCGAATTGGCTCATGCTCAACTTGATCAGCTGCAGGAACGCCACGTTTCCACTAGAGACTACGCGCAAGCAACGGCTCTATGATGGGACGAAGCCAAAACGAAGCTGAGAATTAAATACCTTGATGTGAAAAAACAATACATCAACAAAGCAAAACAAGGATTCAAGAAGAAGATCCAGAGACTGCATCGTTGTCTCTTGGACAAAGAAACACAACTCCGCGAGGGATCGGAATCCGCTTCCGATGAGATCGCTGATGGCTGGTCGCAGGAACTCACATGGACCGTCACATCCATACGGAAAGCCATTGCCGAATGCAAAACTAAATGGCAAATTGCAAAACGACAGCGGCTTTTCAGGGATCACATGTACCAGGCGCGGAGATCAAGTAAATCCTTTTACCGCAGAATCTCCACCAAGTTCCTGGACAATACAATCTTCTCTCTTGAAGGCACTGCTTCATATGGTCCATCGCGTTCTCGAGAACTTGCGGATGATATGGGAAACGGGTGGACATCCGTCATGCAACAGCCACCGACAAACCAAAACGATATTGATCAGGTGCTTGTACCAAGTTTAGCCGAGCCTGCATCTGCGAATCTAGCACATTTGATCAATTCGATAACCCCTGAACAAACCAAAAAGGCGATCAAGCGATGCAAAAGAGGCAAAGCTCATGGTCCGGACGAACTAGGGAACGACTGGTACAGGGATCACATTGACGAGATTACAACATTGTTCACGCGTCTCTTCAACTTGTGGCTACAAGAGTGTGTCATACCACAATCATTCAGCGAGGCCCACATTCACTGTCTCAAGAAATCTGTATCTGCAGCGACGCCTCTAGACTATCGGCCTATTGCACTCCTGAATTCGGATTACAAAATATTCACGAGAATATTCGCAGTCCGACTAAGAACCGCGCTTCCACGGTTGATACACCCAATGCAAGCTGGCTTCGTTCCTGGGCGTGCAATCCCTGCCACAATCGACGTGCTTTTAGCTGCGCAGCGCTGTGCCACAAATGACCCATCCATGTCAAAGGCGATAGCACTGCTACTTGATTTTGCTAAAGCTTATGACTCCCTTGACCGCAGTTTTCTTGCTCAAGCACTCAAGCACCTTGGATTTCCGCAGCCTTTCGTGCAACTTGTGACGGCACTACACTCTGGTACTACCTACAAGTTCATCGTCAATGGATTCCTATCAAAGGCTTACAGAGTGGATTGTGGAATTCGCCAGGGGTGCCCCTTGGCTCCTTTGTTATTCATTCTTGCTCTCGAAATCCTATATCGGCGCATTGAGGAAAGCCCAGATATCCATGGTATCCAACTATCGGCAGCCGGCAATACGAAGGAAATCAGGCTTGGTGGTTACGCGGACGACACAACCATTTACCTCAGAGACTCCGACGAAACCCTTCACGCTCTCCAAATCCTGGAGAAATTTAGTGCGGCATCTGGACTCAAAGTCAATCGTCACAAGTCTGTGATCCTACCGTTAAACAGGGACATCGTCATGAAGGAGGGATCGATTGATGAAATACAAGTCCTACGACGGAACAATCACTGTCGATACCTTGGAATTCAAGTGGGACAATCACCTTCGGTTGAGATCAACTGGACCAAATGCATACATTCACTCCAGATACGCCTAAGGCTCGGGCGACTCAAGACACACTCTGTTGCCCAACGTGCCGAAATTGCTAGTGCCATCATTGTACCTAAGGTCCTCTACGTCGCCAGGCATTCATGGCCCTCTGCGACCATTCTCAATCAACTGCATGCACTAGTGAAACAATTTGTATGGGGAACTCGTGGCGGAAAACCTGCGAAAGCATGGATGAAAGAAGAACAAGCTGAGCTCAAGAGAACAGACGGCGGTTTATCGATTCCTAACATATGTACGGAATTGATGACAATGAGCGTCACCGCAGTTTCTCACTGGGCAACGACATCGTCCTCAACAGACCAAACCATTGGTGAAATCCTGCTTGATAACAAAGGACCTGGCCCCACATACATCATGCCATTGGACGCTGCTCGTCAGCAGCCGTGTCAACTTCAACACAACATGTGGAAGACGGGAGCTATGATTCTTTCCAACATACATTCCAAGCCCTACGACAACGATGAGCGTGATGGAATCATGTGGTGTTCCGAGCATTTCAAACCCGCATTTTCGAAGGCGAGTTGGAACGGAGACTGGCTTCATCTAGATCTTACCTCCAAAATGAATGAAAGACTCCTTAACATCCTTCTGAAAAGACGACAATCCCGTGTCACGTTCTGTGGCGAATGGTTACCGTATACGAAAACAACAACTGACGGCTGGCTCCTCGACCCTACTGGCACAGCATACCGATTAGCTACATCTTCCGTCGCCTCAAGTACAACCACACTAGGGGACATTATGAGATGGGAATGGGTACGCCGTGGTGTACTCAAGTTTATGCCAAGGAATGGGATCTCCGCTTACTCCAGACCCTCGATTCGAGCTTTTGAACGACTATGTGCAGCTCTGGTCTACAATTTCCCCCAATTATTGTACCGACCACACCGGACCAACGTACTCCGCCCTTACAACGGACAGAGCTACCGAGACCATGAATGGCACCTGAGTCCCGAAGAGAAGACACTCACTCACTTTGACACGACCCTGACCAAAGCTACGCACAAAGTGCAATCGGCAATCGAATGCGACCGTATGGCGACCAAGGATACCAACGGACACCCAGTGCAATTCCATGCCCACCCATGTTTTTCAAGACTCATTCAACTATGGGGTGGAGCACAACGATGGGTAATACATCGTGCTCGACATCGACAGCAAGTGGAAGCAGTACGGAAACAGGTTGGAGAACAGGCTCGCGAGGCAGCAATCAAGAAGGCAGTTCACTCAGCAGGACCAATCTGGAATGGCATGCATTTAGTCGCCTGGAACGACATCCACAAAGTGCCCGGGATTACTGTCTATGCATCACAAACGCTATTGCGACTGAAAGCCAACAAGCTCTCTCTATGGAATCATGCGAATGCCGACTTATCTTGTCCACATTCCGATTGCCACCGACTCGGCCAGACCTCGGTACAACATCTCTTTTGGGAGTGTCCGAACGCGAAAAGAATATGGAAATACTTTTTTGGATTATGGGAGAAAGTCGGGATCACGCCTGGACAAGATCCAGTCTTATGGATATTCAGCCTGGACCTTCCGGATACACCACGACGAGCTTGGGATGCGATCAGAACCCACTTGAAAGCGACCACACTACCAACGAAAAACTCCAAGATCACCTGTATACAGTGGCTCAGATGTTGTGGCGCTATATGACTGCGTCTCTCATACACGCTATTTGGTGCGCGCGGTTGCGTAGCATGGAATCAGAACCACCTACAGAAAATGCGCAGATGGCTATCGTGATCACCAGACTCGAAGCTGGAATGTGCAATCTTTCCAGACTTGCTTCTCCCAGGCGGAAGATGCTGAATCGCGAGCGGCTGCAACAGTTCTCAAAGGATATGTCAACTGCCTACTCGATCAGACCAGTGTAATCCCGCTGATCCCAAACAGTACTCGCGGCGTCTACTTGCTATTTTTTGATGGGGGATCGCGCGGGAATCCAGGACCTGGCGGATCTGGGTCGGTCATCGTGCGTGTCCAAATGGATTCACACACTGCAAGCATTGTTTGGGTTGCAAGTATGGCATACTCGAGACAAGATACCACCAATAACATCGCAGAATACTGGGGCCTCATTCACGGTCTGCGAGAAGCGCAACGAAGTAAACTCGAACCGTTGCACGTAGTTGGGGACAGTGCGCTTATATTATCTCAACAACGACTACATCGGTCTCCCCGGCAACAGCGACTTGCACAATTGTATCGAACGAGTAGGCGTCTCGCAGACTGCATAGACATTCGTGGTTGGTATCATCACTATCGTGCATTCAACAAGATGGCTGACAAGGCTGCCAACATCGCCATGGATACCAAATCCTCTGCTCAGTGTCACTTTCCCTCCACCAGAACCAACATTAACGAAATCTCCCGGGTACTTGACAACGATGTCTTACATTGGATCATGCGCGTCTCAATTGATCCCCGAGGACAGTACAACACAAAGCAGCCCTCAGTCGGTCCACGTGAACGTGCTATCCTGGTCAAAGGTTATTTAGCTATGCTGGGTGGCCCAGCGACCTCTGTGTTGTAGAACATTTCGACTCCTAGACGAAATTCCTAAAGAAGAGTAGGCAGGAGAATGGATATTGTAGGTCGCTAGATGAACCTAAATATACCTCACCTTATAACCATAACCATGAACAATCGGTGTGCTGGACACGAGGTTTTCAGTGGTTTTTTCTGTCATACTAGGTTTTCATTGGTCCCATCTACAAATACTAGGTTTTCAATAGTTTTTAGGGATACTAGGCTAGTCATTGAAAACGTACTAGGTTTTAATTGCTGCCCCTCCACCTGTGGTATCACTCAGGGCGAGGAGCAGAGGTGCCCACTCAGTGCCACGTTCCCCGGGTTTCATCGTAGCCTTGAGAGTGGAGATACCGCAGCGACCATCGTTATACGCATGGACGAGACACTCGAAGAATTCTGGACTCGCGTTCTTCACGTCCAATGTGCGTAGGCGAGGACAGCGAGCGAGAATGATCTGGGCCATGCGGTCCGTGAACACACTTGGATACGAAGACACCGTGAAATCGGTCAGGTTCGAGCCGACGCGCGACAAGAGTGCGTCCGCCACTCGAAGCGTGTTGGGGTCGTTTCCGTCAGGGAGGAGCACGCGCAATTCGCGGAGCTGACGCGGCGGATTGGCCCACGGCGTTGCATCTTCCAACTCGTGGACGTCGTCGCAGGCAAGTCCACACCATTTGAGCGTCGTGATCGTCGTGTCGCAGCTTTCGAGCACCGTCCTCAGCGTATGACACGGCAGACCATAGTACCCACCACTGATCTCGAGCTCGCGCATACCGACGACTCCCAACAATCGTACGACTTGACCAACGTTTGCGCTCGAACTGTTTTCAGCGTTCCACTCGACCGACTGGAAGCGCGGCCATGCGTCGTCGTCGCCACTTGCGTCGCTGCGAGTGCCACCGGACTCTCGCGCGCCTCGCTTCAGCGCAGCTACGTCGTCGTCCGACAGATTACCCAAATCAAGCGTGAGCTTGTCGAGACGAACACGCGCGCGCGGTGCAAATAGCGCTGCACCGATGACTTCGGCCGCGCGTCGGCGCTGCTCCGCATTCGTCTCCAAGTGCAGCGGCCAGTTGAGTGTCAGCTGTCGAAGAGTTGCGTTCTCGGCCACGACGATCTGGAGTACCTTGCCCAGCAGTTCGGCCGTCTGGCCCGGGTGCTTGACGAGGCTCACATTTTCCACTTGCGGCGATGCATTAGCACGCTCGGCCCAGTCAATCAGCCATTGCCACATGTACGCAGACTCTTCTGGCGTCAGCGTAGAATCGTAATGGGCATTCGGAGGAAGTCGTGAACACATTCCCGAGTCGACCAGGGTCGTGAGAATGGGTGCGTAGTGCGGGGACCGGACCTGGACAGCGTCGCCGTGTGCGAAAACGCGCGCGAGTTGGAACTGCCCTCCATCTTCGCGCCCCGGATCACGGCTTCGCGCCAGCAACGTCTGCAAATCACGCCGTGTGGTGTCGCAGTCTTGCTTGAGAAACGCAAGTACCAGCGCGGCCTGCGTGGGCGGACGGTCGCTTGTACAGGAACCCAGCGCGTCGCGGAGCCGCAGAAACTCGGTGCTTGCGGTCGCTTCATCCCAGGCGTAGAGGGCGTCATACACGAGCCCGACACCCGAGCGCCCGCTCGGCTGCCAGTGGCGCACGATGTCGAGCGTCACGGTCGGCGCCACGCGGCGGCGGTCCACTCCATCACAACGCGCGCACAGCGCCGGCCACATGGCGCAGATCTCATCATCATCCCACAGCGCGTTGAGCACGAACGGATCCACATGGGGCGCCGTCGCGAGGTGCACGAGCCGCAGCAGTTCGCCCAGGCGCGGCACGACGCGCGCGGCGTGGACGACGCCACGTCAGGTCACGTAGAGCTTGGCGCAGTGCGCTGGCGCGTCCACGCGCGGCGCGACATCGCAATAGGCGATGCGGAGGCCCGGGCCATCGGCGCTTTCCGCGCAGAGCCGCTCGCCCCACGCGCGCGCGAGACGCAGCAGCCGCTGTGGCGTCAATGTCGTCTTGGTCGTGCTGGTGATGTGCGGATGTCCTGCGGGACCGCACGCAAACGATACTTCAATATTGACCAAGTTGGCAAAACCATTTACGATTCTATACACGACAAAATGGTAATTCACATGCATAGGTTTATGAGGCTGGTGACGCGCGCATTGATTTGATGCCTTTGAGAAGTACATTGGTCGGAATGGCCACGTTGAATACCAGTTAGAGATGCGCGGCGTGAATGAGCTCGAAGGCCACGGCATTTTGCGTCACATTTTCTAGAACAAGTACTCGTAGCGCGGTGCGCGCCGGCCTGCGAAGGCAAACACGACGTGGAGCACATCCGGCGGCAACTTGGGCAGTCGTCTGGTGGCGTCGTGGCCGTCGCATACGCTGATGAAAGCGAGTCGACGACGTAGCGACGGGCCACGGACAGCAAACTGGTGCGGCAGAGCCTGCAACCTCTTCTGCGCGTCCGCTCTGATACGTCTCTGCAGCACGATTCTGGTCAAGGTTTCGTTGGTCGACAACGTGTCGATGAGTGTGTTGAACACGTCGTCAGACTGGTGATCTTCCATCCAGATTGTTTGCAATGTCAGCACACGCAGGTTGCGCGTGGCCCCGCGTGTCGCGTCTTGTAACGCTTCAAGCAAGGAAGACCATCCCGTATCCAATCCGCGCGGAATCGCTCGGGCTGTGAGCGCGGAGATGCCGCAGCGGCCTTCGTCGTATGCTTGCGTGAGATGCTCGTAGAACTGCGGGTTTGCGTTTGCTACATTCAAAGCGAGCAGCCGAGGACAGCGAGCCACGATGATCTCGGCCATACGGTCGGTGAGGGCACCTTGAAACGGTGCGACCTCGAAGCTTGTCAAATTGCAGCCAACACGCGCCAACAGCGCATCCATCGCGCGCAGCATGTTGGGATCGCATCCATCACGGACAAACACGCGGAGTTCTCGGAGCTGGCTCGGCGAGTTGGACCAGGCCGTCGCGTTTTCCAATTCGATGGCGTCGTCGCAGCCCAGTCCCCACCACCTGAGGACGGTCAACGTCGCAGTGCAGTCCTGCATCACGGTTTTCAGCGTGTAGCACGACAGGTCACGGTCACCAACGTCGATTTCCAGCTCGCACACGCCGACGGTTCCCAACAGCTGCACGACTTGCTCGATGAAGGGCTCAGACGTGTGCGGCGCCTTCCACTTTACCGACCGGAAGCGCGGCAACAATGTGTCGTCGTCATCACGAGTGTCGTCTCCACTTGAATCCTCGGCACCAAGTCGCAGCGCCGCCACATCGTCGGCCGAGAGATCACCCAAGTCCAACTCGAGCTTGTCCAGACGAATGCATGCATATGGCGCCAACAGCGCAGCACCAACGGCTTCGGCCGCGCGTCGGCGTTGCTCCGCATCCGTCTCCAAGTGCAGCGGCCAGAACAATGTGAGCCGCCCGAGCGTTGTACTCTTGGTCACGACGAGGCGTAGTAGCTTGGTCAACAGTTCGGTCGTTTGGCCCGGACGACGGACGATCGTCATGGCTTCCACTTGCGGTGGCGGTTTGTCGGCGCGCTCGGCCCAGTCGATCAGCCATTGCCACGCATGCTGGGTCTCCTCTGGCGTCGCTGGGTGATGAATCATCGGACCTGGTCGCGTCAAGATGCCCGAGTCGAGAATGGCTGTGTGAAGCGGTGCGTAGTGCGGGGACTTGGTCTGTGCCGCGCGCATAAGAGGAAGAATACGCGCCAATCGGAACTGCCCTGAATCTGCATGCGCCACCAGCGTCTGCAAGTCGCGAACCACCATGTCGCCGTCGTCCTCAAAGAGCCCGAGGAGGAGGTTGAGCTGCACGGGCGGGCGGTCGCTCGTACTAGAGCCCAGCGCGTCTTGAAGTTGGACGAACTCAGCGCTTGCGGTCACCTCCTGCCACACGTAGATGGCGTCATGAATGATTCCGACGCCTGAGCGCCAGACGTCTTGCCAGCCGCGCGCGATCGAGAGCGTCACAGTCGAGCCGTCTTGCCAGCCGCGCGCGATCGAGAGCGTCACGGTCGGTGTCACGCGGCGGCGGTCCACTTCGTCGCAGCGCGCACACAGCGACGGCCCCATGGCGCACAGCGCGTCGTCGTCCCACAGCGCGTTGAGGACCAACGGATCCACGTGGGGCGCCGTCGCGAGGTGCACGAGCCGCAGCAGTTCGCCCAGGCGCGGTACGAGGCGTGCGGCGTCGACGACGCCGTTGCTTTTCACAAACAGATCGGCGCAGTGCGGCGCGTCCAGCGTGATACTGGCGGCCGGGCGGTCACAGCGCCGCGCGACCTTGAGGTGGCCGCCGCTCGTGGCGCTGTCCGCGCGGAGCCGCTCACGCCACGCGCGCGCGAGGCGCAGCTGCCGCGCGGTGACCGTCGCCGCCGATGGTGAGGTCGTCATGGTCTCTCCTTGGCAAGAAGAGAAGGGAGGAGTTGGAGACCGTTGCGAATCTGACTGCATGAGCACGATAATGTCACTTCTATAGCCAGCAAAATATAAATAAAATACAAATATGGACAAGTAGGTTGGTCTATTTCCTGGAGTGGTTTTACCAGTGCGCAACTAACTAACTTACCTTGTCTACTGCGTATGTGAGACCTGCACGCGCAAGCAGTCCGCATGCGTTCGGCCCGCTTGGCCGTTGGTCAGTTGGAAGCCCCGGAGGGCCGCGTTCCAGACAAGACACTCCTCCATCTCACCGCTCATGCCGTCGATCGTTCCGATCAGTCCCGTCAACAGCGCGTCGACCGGCCGCGCCATGAGCGCTGTGGGCGTCGTGGTCGAGATCGTGCCCGAGGCCGGCGGCGTATGGACCACCGGGGGAGCGGGGATGGCCGCGAACGGATCGAACTCGTAGATGAACTTGAGGCACCCGCCGCTGGCCGCGGACGTGAGCGTGGCGAGGACGTTGGTCCCGTCGACTAGCACCATGGTGATACACAAGCCGGCGTCGTCACTGAGATCGTCGGGCTTCGCGGTGTTTTCCGTGTTCCACAGCTTGCAGTCTGCGGCATCAAAATCGAGAATGGTGTGCGCGCCATCCGTGTAGGATGCGAGGCAATCGGTGCCCCTGAGAAGCGTGGCTGAGGTGAACTCGGGTGTGAGCTTGAGACTCGTAAAGGCATAGATGGCGCCGGTGTCGGCGTCGCACTGGTTGACAGCGGCCGACGTCGTCGCGAAATGCAAGAGCCCACTGAGATCGTTGGCTGCCGCCGAGAACACTGCGCGGTGCAACGTGTGCGCCATGAGCCGCGTCGTCTCCAGTTCGTTTGTGCCAGCAGTGTACGTCACCAGCGACCTCCCCCGCCACTCATCGGCCATGGTCGCGCACGCGCCAGTCCCGCTGGTGATTCGCAAGTCCAGCGACATTTTCGTGGGGCGAAAACTGGATTTGCACGAGTCGGCAGTGGCGATAGGCGCGGTCGCTGGGTACGTGAGTCCCACGTTGTACGTGAGCAAACAGTCCAGCCTCACCAGGGCTTTCGCGGCTTCCTCAGTGTTGTACCAGCAGCCACCACCTTGGTTGGATTTTTTGTGTTGCGGCACGTAATTGAAGAACCAGTTGGGTGGCTTCAGCGAGGCGGCCACGAGATGGCCGGCGTCGGTTCCTGACCCGACGGGGACTTGCATGATCGCTCGGAAAGCGTCCTGAAAACCGTCGGGACTGTCCGCACGGACACCGATGTCGCCTCTCGTGATCGACCGGGAAGGCACCACGGATTCCACACGCAGGCGAGCGTCGAAGGTGTAGCTCCACTGCATTCCTCCTGGAATGCCCGAATTGATGAGGACTACTGTGGAGACAGAGAGCGCCGGATAGTTGGCTTGAAGGGCGGCAAGGCTAACCGCAGTTCGCATTTGGTAGATCTGGCAGGCTTCTAACTGTGTCTTGGTGGTAACAACGCAGTTGGGCCAAACCGGCGTGTCCCGCGTGACGTACGTTCCTTGGCCCTGGAGCGCTTTGGTCGCCGGCGAGAAGTGTGCCACGAAGTTAGTGGCGGAGTTGCGTACCGAAATCGGGCGAGGCACTCCACCACCGGACGGACGAAACATGTCGAATACGCGCGGGTATGTCAAGAACGCGAGCATGCCCGTGGCGGCGAGATTGGTGAGTGGCTGCGGCTGCCACGCTGCATTTGTCGGTGGACCGTTCTGCCCGGCTGCTTGCGGCTCCAATGGGAACGTGTTGGAGTTGAAGATACGGCACTTGCTCGTGACCACTCTTGAGCCGCGCGTGTACGGAGGCACCCAGAGCACCCACGTGCAGAACTTTCCACCCATGTTGCCACGTGGGACACCCGCAGTCCCCATGCGCAGATAGCAGCTCGCAATGCACTGCTGGCTCGTGAGATCATTCAGCGTCGTAGCCGGCGCGCTCACGAGTAGATGTTCGTAGACCGAGTAGACAAACACCTCCGCCGGCACGGTCACAACCGTCCTAGTAGGTCTTTGCACCGTAACGGTGAACGAGGGAGCGAACTCGTAGCGCGCAGCGGGCGGCGCAACAACGGGTGGCGGGGCTGGCGCAGGATTAAGCTGGCGATGCCTGGCCGAACCGGTGGCACCGTTGTCACGGTTGGCGTCTTCGTCTTCACTTCCAGTTCCATCCGCGTCGTTGTCACCGTTGCCCGCTCCGTCGTCAGCGGATCCGCTCCAGATCGTCGGATCGAACAACCCCTTGGCATCCTCCACGCTTGATCCGTCCACACGGAACTTGCACATGCGGTTGTACAGCTCGTTCTCGGGTTCCTTGAGCCCCTTGCAGCTTGTCTTGCGCGTGCTCGCCTTGACGCTCGTCTTGGTGTCGATCTCGTGGCAAGTCGTCTTGATGTCCCAGATCTTGTTGTACCCGTTACAAACGTACTCGCTTTCCCACTTGACGCATTTCCCGTTCACCATGTTGCCTTCCTTGGCCGGCGGCGGACACGGCTTGTGCTCGCACTTCTCTCCCTTGTAGCCTTTGCCGCACGAGCACCGCTGCGCTTCGGGCTTGCCCTTGACCTGGAAGCAGCGCCCGCCGTTCTCGCACTTGGGCGGCGAGCCCACGGGCGACGGCGCACAGTCCTCTTCGCCTTCACGTCTGGGCTTCTCTTCGTCGGACACATCGTCATCCTTTTGCTGCGCGTCCGTGTCGGCCTGGTCCTTGTCGGCTTTGGCTTTGGCTTCGGCGGCCGCGCGCTCCTGCTCGTCTTGTAGTCGCTGCTTCTCCAAGTCGTCGTACTTCTTCTGCGTGGCCGCCTGCTCCGCCTTCTTGCGCTGAAATTCGGTCTCGGTTTCCTTGGCCTTGGCATTGGCGTCCGCAATCTCCTGCTCACGCGTCGTACGTGCGTCCTCGCGCTGCTTGATCTCGGCTTCCTCGGCCTCGCTCTTGGCCGCCGCCGCCTTGGCGTCGCGCTCGTGCTGCAGTCGCGCTTCTTCGTCCAGACCGAACTGCTTCTGCTGCGCGGCCGCCTCGCTTTCGCGCTGCTGACGCTCGGCTTCGTGCTGTTTGCGGTCGGCCTCGTGCTGCTTGCGCAGCGCGTCGTCCGCGAGCTGCTTGTCCAGCTCGGCCTGCTTGCGATCGGCTTCGGCCTGCGCGAGGTCTTCCTGCCGCTTGACCTCGTTCGCCTTGAGCTGCGCCAACATATCTGCGCGCGCCGCGGCGTCGGCGTCCATTTGCTTTTGCCACTCGGCGCGTTGCGAGGTGATCACGTCGCGCGCCGTGGCGTCAGCTTGGGCTTGCTGCGCGTCGAGTTTCTTGGCGGCTTTGGCGTTCGCGAGCGCGTCCGCGGCCGACGTGTACGACTGCTGCGCCGACGTCGCGGCGTTTCGCTTGGCCACGACGTCTTTCCACTGCTGCTGGAGCGCAGCGCTGTCGGCATCGACCGCGGCGTTGTTGGCGGCTTGCATCTTGTTGTACTTGTTGGTCGCCTCTTCGGCTGCCGCCTTCGCTTGCTCCAGCGCCTGGCGGGCCGTGTCGGCGTCGGCCTGCGCCTTGATTTGCGCGGGCGTGGGGTTCTTGCGGTTCTCCCACTGGTCAATTTTCTGCTTTTGGGCTGCGTCCGCCATGGCTTGCCGCTCCTTCTCCGAGATGGTCTTGAACTCTTGCGGAAGCGAGTCGCTGGGAATTGGACAGCTGAGGCGCCGCCCGCCGTCGCGCATGAAGACGGCCACTTGCTCCGGCGTCAGCGCGTTCCATCTCGCACACTCGGCGAGCCGACGCGCTTCCTGGTCCGCCGTGGATTGCGCCGCGTCGGTGTCAGCCGTGCGAAGGCCACGCAGGGCCGCGCTTGGCGGCGAGGCATCGCTGGGCGAGGCAGCTCCCGCCGTGCCGCACGCCACGAGAACGAGGAGCACGATGGCCCAGGCCACCGCCGCGGTCGAGAGGCGCGCTCGGGGCATCGGTCGCTGGCGCATGAACACACGTGCAGTCGATAATAGCTATCCCAGGGACGGCTAGGCGAATGCGTAGTGACTCCTTACGCACTCGTCCGGCACGCCACTCATCGCTTCCATGCTCGGGCCCATCCGCAGGTACAAGATCAGATACCGAGCCCTCAGTCCGTATTGAGCACACATCACACCTCTGGCCACGATTCAAAGCCAGGACTTGGCGCAGACACTGGCCTGGACTGCGTACACCCACAAGACGTGTACTGCACAGTCTCGTGGACAGGGCGACGCATCACAGCCTATGACTGTGTCGTCTGCCTCCCGCGAGTTGTTGACCCACGGTCTTCCCGACAATCGGCCAGAGCGTGCGCGAGCCGACTGGACGTTTGCCCGTCGCACATGATTAATTTCCTGTTTGCCCTGGCGCACAGCCAGGCACGTCGGATGAGGGCGCAAAGCCGGGTCGCAGCGCCTCGGCCCGGCGTTGTTCGGTCGAGAGCAGTGAACGCGTCGATGCAGTACATCGCCGGTACTGCGGGTAATACGTTTACCGCATTGCATGTATCATGTGCTGTACATCGCCGGTACGAGAAAATGGCCGGTCGCTGTCCGAAATGGATCGACGCTACGTGAATGTTGAAGTGCACAATCCAGCGGGGCATTACACACTCTGATACACGAGTCCCACGGGATCTCGTAGTGAGTCACTGGGATCTCATAGAGTCACTAGGTTCTGTTACTGAAAGTGCCGGTGGATTTTTCAGGCCAACCACAACAGCTGTGCCGGTGAGGTTGATCCTGTCTGCAAGTGATATGACCGGCACATGACTCGCCCTCGACCGACATGCTTTGTGTACAGTACGCTGTTGAAGAAGAGGAATCGGTTGGACAACATTGGGCCGTCTGACCTCCCGCCTCTAGCTACCCATCATTTCAGTCAGCTCACTGGTATCCGTCTCGTCCTTCTGCATCGCCACGACACGACGCGGTCGAGTCACACACTCCGTCGCCAGCCAGCGTCACGCATGCACTGCAGTACGGGTATAGAGCTGCTGGATGAGATGAGGAGCCGCCAACTTCCCGCGCAGGGTCGGGGTCACGCTCGAGAAACAGGATACACAATACCCGCGCGTGGAGCGGAGCGTGCACTCGCTCGAATCGTCGGCCAGCGTTGGAGACCATGAACGACGCGCGAAAAGAAAACCGTATCACCGACGATGACGACGCAGTTGACGCAGGCGCGAGGCGCCGGAGCTGTGTTTCCAAGTGCCATTGCGGCCGAGCTGTGCAGGCTGGCATCCTCAGCGGCAACAGCGGCGGCAACCGGCCATGGCAACCTGTTTGAGGTGAGATCTAGTAGAGTGCGTTTAACGATTGCTATAGCCGAGACCGGGCCTCTTTTGGCCATGGCAACCGACTGACGCACGCCGACTGTAGCAGGCTCGTAGCCACGGCGCATATATTGCATCGGTGATTTCACCAGAGTTTAACCGAGCTGGTGTGGAGATTGTGGCACGCAGTCGTGATGCCTCTGGTCAGGATCCATCGTACGCTGGCATTGATGCGGAGGGCTGAGATCGAGAGCGCTCCCAAATTCTGTGTCTTGGAATAAAACGCATATACCAGAATCGCATGGAATGCATATCTGTTGGATGAGCTTACATGAAAGAACTACTGTAGTATTAGGAAAAAAGTGGCTGCTGTCATCAACCACCCGCTCTGTACTACGCTCTTAGTCGACAATGCACACCGTGAGCTCGCCGCCGCCGTCGGCGTTGGCCGTCGCGCACTCGCTGCCCACGACGAGCCCGGCGAACAGCACGTGCACGTCCTGCGCGTCCTCTTGGAACTGCACCATCTCGGACACGACGGCGTCCGTACACCCGCGGCAGCGCGCGTTCCAAGTCGCCGTCGACACGTACACTTCGGGGACGCGCTCGCCCACGACCACGCTGGGCGGCGCCACGTCGGCCGCGAGTTGCACGCGCAGGCCACGCGGCTCACTGGTGGTGGTGCTGCCGCTGCTGCCAGGCGCCACGACGCACGTCGCGCCGCGCTCCGGGTGCGAAAAGTCGGTCTGCAGGCACAGCGACACGTCGCTCACGTTGCGCCACGGGCGGCCGTCCACGAGCACGGCGAGGTTGGCAGTGGCTGAACTGCCACCGCCGCTGCGGCTGCGGCCTACAACGTACGATGCAAGCGCCGGTGCGGCCGGGGCCGTGGCGTTGCTGTCGCTGTCGCTGTCGCTGGTGTCGGGCACTGGCGCGGAGGTAGCGGAGGCATCAGCCGCCGCCACCACAAACGACACGACGTGGCCGTTCGGCGCGGAGCCGTCGTACAGCTCGCGGTACTCGTCGGGCAGGTCCTCGAGCTGCACGCACATGCACTGCGCGTCCACGGGTGCGGGCGTGCAGTACGCAAAGTGGTCGGCGTCGCCCGCGACGGGGCACTCGGTCGCGTTCGCGGCCATGCGCTCCGAGAAGAAGCCGCGCAAAATGCGCTCGGTCTTGTAGGCCGCGAACGCCGACGCCAAGTAGCTCTGCAGCGACGCGCCCACTGGTTTCTTGTTCACGACGTGGTACGCCACGCGGCGCGGCTCGGCCGCGAGCGTGCTCCACATGACGAGCGCGTCATACGCCAGCGTGGCCGTGACGTCACTAAACGCCGGCACCGGCGCGCTCGTGGCGTAGAACGCCGGCACGACGGTCCAGCCGCGCTCCTCGCGGTCCGTGTGGGTTGGCATACTCGTCCAGTAGGCGTCCGTGGTGTTGTCGAACGCGCCGGCTGGCGCCACGTACACCTTGAAGTAGGCAAAGTCGTCGGTCGTGGCGCCCAGGAACGTCTGGAGCCCGGCGCTCACGCGCTCGGCCATGGCTACGCGGTCCGAGAGACCGACCTCAAAACCGGCGCCGATGTGGGCCACGAGACGCGGCAGCTCGGTCGCCAGCAGCACGGGCGGCGTCCAGTAGCGTCCGTTAGAGCTGCTCGCCGACTGCGGACAGTACTCGACGTTCGTGAGGCGCGGGTGGCGCTCGCACACGACGCTCTTCTCGCGCGCCGGGCGGCCCAGCTTGAACGACAGCACGCGGAACATGAACACGGTGCGCAGCTCGTCCATGACGCAGTTGGCGCACACAATGTAGTTGCCGGCACCGTCCTGCGCGTCGAAGAACGTGACCTCCGGGACCGTGTCGCCGATCGCGAGCGTGCGGAACATGGCCTCGGACACAGCGCTGCCGTTGCGCACAAACGTCGCAGTGGGCGTGGAGTTGTTGGCCAATAGCGCGTCGGGCATGACGTTGTACACGCGCTTGTCGCTGGCCACGCACCGCGTGAACTGCGGCGGCGGCTGGTGGCCGTCGCCCGTCGCGAGCCGCGCCGCGTGCACGGGCTCGCTGGTCATGCACAGCGAGAAGCGCACGCGGTTGGTCGGCACGCCGCGCATCATCATCGAGAGCCCCGCGTCCGACGCGTCGGCGCGCACTTGGCGCGTGGCCGTCGTGAGAAACTCGCTGCGCGGGTCGCTCACCGACTCGAAGGTCGTGAAGAGCGCGACGTCGGTCGGCACGAGCGAGCGGTTGGTCATCTGCGCGGCCGACGGCGCATCGGGCATGCCCTCGAGCTGCACGCAGTTGCACGCGCTCGCGCGTTCCCAGCAGAACGGATAGTGCGTGCTGGAGATGGCCCACGGACACGCGTCGTCGACCTTGGCCACGCGCGCGACGGCGCGCACGAGCCCAGCGTCCCAGTACGGCTGCCAGGGCGTGCCGTTGAACGCCGCGCCCAGCGACGCACTGGTGAGCGCAGTGGGGGATGCGGGTAGGTCGGTCGCCTGGAAGCGGTCGCGCAGCGTCGTGGGCAGCTCCATGCGCGTGTTGGACCAGAGCGCGAGCGCGTCCCCGGCCTGGGATTGCACCAAGCCATATCGGTTGATTCCCATGGACGCGCTGGCCGTGCCGTCCACGGTCCACACTTCCAGCTGGCTTGCGTTCTGGACGTTGATGAACGACGCGTACGCGTACTGACCGAGATCGTCTTGCATGCGCGCGCGCACGGGCTCGATCGCGCGCAGACTAAAGTCGTCCGAGTCGGCCCACTTCTGTCGCGCTTCGACAAGGTAGTCGGTGACGCGCGCGGCCGCCGCGTAGGCACCCAGGAAAAACTGCGGGATCTGCTCTTCGACGTTGGCGCGAAAGACCCACATGGCGTCCAGCAGCGCGTCGCCAAACTGCTGCGCTGCGGCGTCGTCCATCGCGACCGTGCCGTCGTCGCGCATGCTCTTCATGTTGGCGCACGGGATGAGCATGAAGCGCTGGTGGTACGCCGCGCCCAGCACGGTCGCGCCGAAGCGCTCGTAGTCGCTGCGGCTGTACCCAAACACGCGCAGCTCGGGCTCGAGCGCCGCGGGCTGCACTTCAGTCAGCAAGTTTTGGTACAGCGAGTAGTAGCCGTTGACGTCGCACGCGCGCACAAACTCGCCGCCTTGCAGCTGTCCCATGTTGTGCTTGAGGTAGTTGGTGTAGGCAAAGCTCAAGTGAGCCGCGCGGCGCAAGTAGCCTTCCACACGCGCCACGCGCAGCTCGTGGCGCAGCGCGTTGGGCAAGTCGTCGATCGTGCGGTAAATGCCCGCGAGCTCCACGTTCAGCTTGTAGATAAGCTGGATGATCTCGTTGAGCTGCTTGTCGAGGTGGTCGAGCCCGTCGGCGATCTTGGTCACGCGGCCGTCGATGACCGTGAGCTGGGTGCTCACGAGCTGGATCTGGCGGCCCAGTTCGGTTCGCATGGCGTCGGTCACGTCCAGCAGCGAGTTGACCGTCAGACGCGCCGAGCTCGCGATCTGGTACGTGGTCGCGAGGACGCGCTCGCGCAGCTGCTGCTGGCGCGCGTCAAACTCGCGCGCAATGTCGTCGCGCGTTTGGCGCTGCGTCTCCTGGATGGTCTCACTCAGCTGCGCGATCCCGCCCAATTGCGCCGTGTTGGCCTCGGCGATGAGCGTCGACAGCGACGAGAGCCGCTGGGTCGTGAGCTGCGACGCCTGGTCGAGCACGCTCTTGACGTCGCTCCGTGTCTTGGCGCCCACGGAGCTCACGGTGCCCATGAGACCCTGCAGCTTGGCCGTCGTCTGCTGCTGGATCGCCTGGATGTCGCTGCGCGTCGAGGCGAAGCCCTGGTCCAACGAGATCGATAGCTTGCTCACGCTGGTGTCGAGGGTCTTGATGCCCGCGAGCTGCTGGTTGTGCTGCGCGGTCGTTTGCGTTTGCAGCGACTGCATCGCGCGCAGTTGCTCGCCGCCGGTCGTGTCGATGTCGTCTTCCAGCTTGTGGAGCGAGTCCATGAGAATGCCGTGGTACGCGTTGACGTCACTGACGGAATTGTCGATGGCCGCCATGTACATCTCGTGGTTGTCCAGCAGCGCGTCCATGGGCAACGACAGCGACGCGTACAGCGCCGGGTCATCGCTCTTGATCGACGCCATGATGCCCTGGACTTCGCCGCTGTGTATCGCGTCGCGCAGCGTCAGTGAGTCGTTCTGGGCCGAGGTCAGCAGATCTTGGAGTCCCGTCGCAGAGCTTGAGCTCGAGGCCTGGCCCACGACGTCGTTGATGCCGGCCATGTTGTCCGCCGTGGACGAGATGGGCTGGCTGTTTTCCGTAAACGTGCTGTACTTGTCGCCTTGCACGTAGATGGCCCAGAGTTCCTGCATGCGCTGCTCGCAGACGCGACCGGTGCCACAGTTGTTGACGTTTTCAATGTAGAAGCCGCACTTCTTGGCGCTGTCCTTGTAGCGAGAGTACCCGTCACCGCTGGCATTCTCGAGCACAATGTTGCTGCGGTCTTTGCTCCAGCCCACAGCGTAGCACGTGGTCCCGACCTGCACCGGCCAGACCCCACAGTTCACGTCGAACTCGCGGAAGTCGCCCTTGCCGCACGGGTCGTCGCGGCGGTGCACGCGGAACGACACCGAGTCGAAGGTATCGGTGAGGCGCTGCGCCGGCTGCTCGCCAGCCTTGTGGGCGTCCTTCACGACCGATTCGAGCAGTGCGGACGTGAACAGCTTCGTCACGTCATGCGCGCCCGTCGCCATTTTGTACAGATTGGCGCGCATCGTCGAGCGCGCGCCGGCGTCCTCAGCGAGAATGCGCTGCAGTGTGGCCTTGTCGCTCGACGTGGTCACCACGCAGCGTGTGTACGCGCTGTACCCCTTCATGTAGGCCACGCCGTACCCCACGGCGAGTTGCACAAACTTCTTCACCTTGTACTGGGCAACATTTTTGAAGCTGGTCACAATCGAGTCCGCGCTGACCTGCAAGTACTGGAAGTCCGTCAAATAGTCCCTGGAGCGGCACGTGTTGGACCACGAAGAGGTGATCGCGGCGGGGCTGCCCGCGTTGGCCTGCAGCGCCGCGTCGAGGTCGGCAGCGATGCTCGACATGCGGGCAAACCGCTGCTGGATGAGCGAGACCTCGACGATGCTGGGCACGATGCTCTCGACTTTAGCGGCGGCGGTCGCGATGCGACCGTACGCGTCCGCGACGGCGTTGATATACTTGATCATGGCGTCTTGCTGCAAGGCCGAAATAAAGAACCCGAGAGCCACACTGAAGATCGCGAGCATCGGAGCCGCCACCCCACCAGTTACCGCGGACGCAAAGTCGGCCAATGCCTGGACCGTTTGGACCCCCGCGATGAAGTCCAACGAGGACATGACGCCCTGGGCATCCGGCGGCGTCTGGATCAGCGCATTGGCGTCCGTGGGTGAGCTCGCGTTGTCTTGCGTGGCGAGTCGGCGATGGCGCGCGGGCGTATCCGTCGAGTTGAGCGCGGTGGACGCGTTAGTGCCTGTGACCAAGGCGACCCAATCCGCGCTGTCGCCCGGGAGCGCACGGCCCCACGGACTGACAGCCGGTGGAGCAAACGGATATCCGTTGGACGCGTCTTGCGTCGGAAGCTGATGTCCTGCGAGCCACGCTTGCACGACTTGCACAGTGGCGCCTCGTGGAGCCGCTTTCGCAGTCTCAGTCTCGCCAGCCGCGATCACTTTGCCGAGCGGATCGACGGGGACCGCAGCCGCGCGTGGAGTCGCCGGCGCCACCACCGCGAACGCCCCTGCGATGAGGAGACCGCCGTGTACGCGCATCTTGTCTTGCGCCAACTTCGAAATGCCCAAATCGTTGGCGAAGGCGCGGGAGGGGTCCCGACGAGAGGGCAGTGTCGGGAGGTGAGTGAAGATCTCCATTCACCTCTTCATGAAGATGCTCCGTTTATGTACTGAATTAGGCCGTGGCGCATGAACGGGGTGATCCGAAAAAAAAAACGAGCCGCTGTCAGGAGGGGAAGGGTTCTGATGACAGCCACTTGAGCGCCTGGCTACGCACAACTGGCAGCACAGCCCGTCAGATGCAGACGAGTCTCTTTCAATGATGAGTGTGTATCGCTCCTTATCGTGCATAGTCAGGCCATACCTAATATGTGCAAAAACGAGCGCTTGCTCGCTGCAGCTTGACGGTGGCTGGAGAGGCAGGCGAACTACCTCTCGTCGGCTGCCACCCTCCACCGCCTTCGCTGGCCTCCAGGCCAACTTCATTTTCCTTCACGGCATGGTGTCGATGACGCGTCAGCATCCGTACGCCCTGGTTGGGCTGTGGGCCGCCGCCGCCGCGCTGCATGCGGTCACGGCCAACGACGTGAGCTTTGCCAACAAGTGCGCGTTCCCGATCGCGCTCTACAACCTCGCCGACCAGGAGCCGCGTGTGGCCACGACGATCGCGAGCGGAGCCGTGTGGACCAACGCCAACGTGTCGGGCTACAACTACTACCGCCACGGCGACAGCGCTGAAGCGACCGGTAGGCGCAGTCATACCTTGCATACTTATTCCTATGCGAGTCTCACTACTTACCTCCTCTGTGTAGTCGTGTCTCTGCGATTCGACCCGCAGCTCGGTTCCAGTTACGACGTGAGCATCATTCCTCCGCAGGTACGACGACCTCACTGGGCCAGTTCGCGCCACCTTTGCCGTCCTAACCAGAACATGTCACTAGGCGTTGTATTGCTCCAGCTTTGAAGCCTGCCGCGACGAAGCCCAGGGCAAGCGAGGCTTTAATGTGCCCGTCCAAGTCGTGCCAGAGCCGGTGACCGCGCCAAGTGACCGCTGCAAACCCGTCACGTGCGGCGCGGACGATCCGACGCGCTGCAGCGACGGCTTTCTCTTTCTCGCCGACAGCGCCGACAAGTACAAGCTGTGCGCCGCGGATCAATCCTTCCAGGTCGTGTTCTGTCCGGAGGGCACGGCCACCATTTCCAGCGTCGCGAGTGGCGGAGGCGGCGGTGTGGGCAAAGTTCTTCCCGGAAACCTTCGCGGCACTGGATCCAGCGGTGGCCAGAGCTTCACCAATGCCACGAGGGCCATCACTTTCGCCCAGGCGAGTACGACGCCATCAATGGTGCCAGCGGTCCCCGCCGCTTCCACGCCTGCGTCCGTCGGATTTGATGCCATTGCTGGTGACGGTGCCAATGGTGTGGCCGCGGCTGTTGCCGCTGTCGCACCCGGCTTCGGTTCGAGCGGATCGGCGTGAGGCGTGGGTATCATGGCGGTGGCCTGTAGCAGCTCAGTACGCGGACTTCAACCCTCCGGTTTTCAATACACAACGTTCTTAATGCACACAGGCGTTCATAGTACTTGATCTCTGTAGCATGGCACTGATTCTCGCACACGACTGACGCTTCTAGTAGGAGTTTGTAGTAGTTTCAGTTACTTGTGTAGACAGAGATCTGAAACCTCTACTCTCCGCCTGATAGCTCCCACTATAACTCTGCTCAGTCACTCTGTAACAGCAAGACACCCAAATCCTCGTTTTGCAGCGGAGCGCGAGAAGAGCAGAAGTAGATTGACGTTTTTATCATCCGTGTGATACTACTACTTTTCCTCACAACGAAAGCGCGAGGAAGCTGACCACCGATGCCACCACAGCTACCGTGGTGGCCACTTGCGAGGCTGTGCTGCTGGGCGTCTTGGCAGAGCTGTCGCCCTTAACCACGGTCTGCAGCACCGTGTTCCCGTCCAGGTTGCCATCGATTGCGTTGATGCACTGCACGAGCGTGCCCTTGACCAACTCGCCCATGGAGTATCCGTCGTGCTGCATGCACGCTGGCGCCGCCTTGATCGTGGTCTCAATCGAAGCCAAGCAGTCGGCCGAGCAGAACTTCTGGCTCACGGCAAACTGCACACAGCCGGCAAAGCCCGTCGAGGCGTCCGTTGCCTTGTCCCACACGAGCTGGTCCTCGAGCGTGCAGTTGCGCAGCCCGGGGGAGACCTTTGGCATGTAGTGGCTCGAGGCCACGGCGCGGTAGCCAAGGCATTGATCCAGCATGTACGCGGCCTGCTCGCTCTGGTCTTGACCGCTGATCGTGCAGTTGGGCGCCTTCGCGGCGATCGTTTGCCACGCGCTCAGGCAATCGTCGTCGCAGCTTTCAAACTGGATCGACTGCACACTGCACTTGTCAGGCGTCGTCTTAACGGCCGCATACGCTGACTGCTGCTCCACCGTGCATTCAGGCGCGATCGTGTACGCAGCGGCGCTCGAGAGCGTGAGCAGCAGCGCCGTCGCGGCGAGGAGAACGGCGGCAGAGCGAGCGCGGAACGAAGGCATGGCGGTTGGGGAAGCGAGGCGAGGGGCGTTGTGTCGAAAATTGCGAGACTGTCGGTGGCCTTCTCCCGGGGCGGTGGAAGGGGGAAGGAGGAGGAGGGGGGTCTCCCCTCAATACAGTTTCATCGCCGAATTCAAGCAATGCGTGAGGTTCCCACGATCGCGACATCGTCCGATTTATGGTGGATGGGCCTGTCAATTCCTGAGACTTCGGCTCCTTCCCATCCGCGGTTGAGCAGACGGCCTGACATAGTCAGCCAGTGTGGCTGTGAATCCAGTGGCGATGTGTTAGTGAGTCTCTACACTATTGTACTGAGTCCCTGACACGTCCGTCACCACTGGATTCGCTGGTGGTGAAAAAAAGGGCCATGTCAGACGTGCAGTGTAACGCTCGACATGATATGGGGCTCATCACTCGGATCCCATCACGCACGTCCTGTCTCCCTGTCCCATGTCGTCGTGACGTGGCATGTTGTCCTGTCACAACTTGGTGGAGGCTGTTTATGTACTGTATTGAGCCCAACCAGCTGGGCTGTGCAAAGCAAAGACTGAAATAGAATCGGCTCCATGATATATGTTATGTTCGTCACGCCCGCGGGCTTGTCCACTCCCCGATGTGCCTAATGACTCATTATGGCACCCTTTCCTATGTCTGTACACTATGTAGATGATTCGGGACGAGCAGACGGCGGAAGTGGACAAGCTACGTGCTTTGAAATCACCGGGTCCTTCCTGGCCTAAGAATCCGGTGAGTGTGATTCGAGAGATAGTCGTCCTCACGAGACGACCCATAGGGCGATACCCTCCCCCCAGCTTGAGCCCTTGCGCTCGAGCCCAGCGCAGCACGTACAAGTTACCCGTCATTCTTGCGGGTATCCTCCCAAAGGCACCAGCAGTAGCAGTTAGTCAAGCAGCACTCCTGCGGCATCTAAAAGACCATGCGTGGCGCCACAACGCTCCGCCAAGCAGTCGCTGCGCTCGCGCTCGCAAGCGTCGTTGTGTATTCGGTCAACGGCGACGACGACATCTCCGCGGCGCGCGTTCAAGTGCTCACGCGCGACGATGTCTTGCGCGTACCGACCCAGGCGTTCGCAGCGGCGTCTGACGCCGTGGCGGGCCACCCGTTCGCGGCGCCGTTCAGCTCACACGGCTGGTGGTCGTCTGCGTCGTCCAGTGCTGAGTCCTCTGCCTCGACCAACGCCTCGACCGACGACGCGTGGGTCGCGCTCGTGTGCTCGAGCGAGCACGCGTGTCCGTTGGCTCTCGATCACGGCGATCACGGCGGGCGTCGGCTCTCGGCGTCCTCAAACCTCACTCTTCCCAAGCCCTCGGCCGATGACACCGTCACGGCCATTGCGGACCAAGCCAAGCACGTGTTTGGGGCCGGGGCCGTGCTGACGTCGCTGCCGACTTTCATGGGCGACGTGCTCGACTCGAACTTGCTGTCGATGATGGGCATGGTCATGAGCCCGGCCGTGGCGGTGCTCGAGCCGAGCTTCAGCGAGCTCTGGGGCACGATCTCGACAAAGCTGCTGCAGCTCGCCGGTGAGGTCGCGCGGTACGTCGACGTGACGGAGAACAAGATCGAGTTTGAGATCCAGCACAAGCAGCTCGTGGACAACCAGGGCCGCGTCGATGCGTTCTGGTCGCAGGTCACGGCCCTCAAGCAGGACCCGGGCCCGCTGTGCCAGTACCCGTACGCGCCCGTGTCGATCTTTGAGCAGTTCGCGTCGCGCGCGGGGACGTACCGCGAGGCCGTGCGCAAACTGTGCCTCACGTTCCCCGACTGCGTCGAGAAGCAGGGGCTTCGGTATGTGTCGAGCATGGTACTGGGCTACCGCAACGCCATGATGTGCACCTCGCTGGTCGCCAGCAAGGAGAGCCGCACAGCGATCGCCGCGCAGCGTACGACGCAGATCGGCTCGGTCGCCGCCGGCTTCCGCAACGACATGAACGACGTGCGTCGCAAGCTCACGGGATCCACTACGGACGACAAAGGCAGCGTAAGCATCGCCAATGCGACCAGCACGATCGCGAGCGAGACCACGGACGCGAAGCGCGCCGAGGCCGCGGCCAAGGCCAACAAGAACTACGACTGGCTCAACCTTAAAGTTGTGACCTGGTCGAGCGACGAGGCCATTTACGGCGAAGACGAGTGTGGGATTAAGTTCCGCTTCAGCCCGATCGAAGACGTGAACCAAGGCATGCGTGTCGACGAGAACCAGCGCCTCGTGGTGCTCTGGGAGCCCAAGACCGCGCCCGCGATCGAACTCACGCGCATTAGTCTCCCGTATGACGACCAACTCAAGGCGGTCGAGGCCAAGTACAATGCGTATCCGGCCAACGAGAAGTTCGGCTTTGCCGTGCTGCCGCAGATCGAGATGCGGCCCGAAAAGAGCTCGGCGCCCCCCGGCGAGCCGGACCTCCCGGGCATGCGCGCGTGGTGCATGGGCGTGCTCGTGGTGACGGTGCACGGCAAGCCCTACGATCCCGCGCAAGTGAACGCCACGGACGTGAAGATGACGGCCGACAACCAGGCCGTGATCGACAGCGCGTACGGCGACACCGACGTGAGCCGCCCGGTGGGCGCGACCGGTGTGGTCTCCGAGGGCGCGGCGGTCGCGTACTTCAACGGCATCACCAACGACGCGCGCGCGCAGACCGATCTCGCGGGCGCGTTCGCAGCGTCGGATCTCGCCAAGACGCTGGGCGCGCGCGACCCGGCGATCCTCACGGGCCCGCTTCTGGGCTTTGGGCTGCTGGACAAATCGACCAACAAACAGATCGGCATCATGGACGGCATCGAAGACTACTTGGTCAAGACGACCGCCGTGGAAGTCGGCATGATCAAAGGCTTCACCAACAAAATGGACCGGTACTTTCCCGAGGAGATGCAAGGACTCACAAACTTGGGTGACTCGATGACCACCTGGCACGATGAAGAAATGATCAAGTACAACGAGATCGACGGCAACGTGGACACGCTTGGCGCGACGGTCTCGAGTGGCTTCTCGGCCTGCTCGACGGTCATTAGCGACGTCCAGGCCACCATCTCGAAGGACCTGAGCGGCCTCAAGAACCAAGTCGTGGCGTCCGGCGAGGAGACGCGGCGCGTGGTCAAGGGCGTGCTGGACAAGACGACCCAGCGCACGCTCGGCGCGCTCGACCAGCTCTCGGGCTCGATCCGTGCCGTCCACGAGCAGACCATGAACCAGATCGCGGGCGTGAACAACGTGATCGTGCAGCGCAACGAGCAGCTGCGCGGCGCGATCCGCCAAGAGTTTTACGAGAACCAAGTGCAGGCCCAGGCACTGGTGGTGTCGGCGACCACGCTCGTGGTCGCGGCCGCGCGCGCAACGACCAACGCGCTGCTCAGCGAGATCGACGCGGTCGAGAGCGCGCTCACGACGCAGCTGCGCGCCATCGCCGCCAACGTCGACGTCCTCCAAGGCCAGATCGTGCTGCTCGAGACGCAGTTTGTCAACGTGCAAAAGCAAGTCGACAAGATGCTGGCGTTCCTGGCGTCCATTCAGCACACGTCCAACGCGATCCTGAGCGCGGTCGGGAGCTACCCGGAGGCGCTGCGCAAGGCGTTGTTCGCGAGCAACCTGGACAAGCTCCTGCTGAGCTACAAGAAGCTCAACTACGCGTTCACCAAGTACGTCGAGAGCGGACTCGCGCCCGTGTACCGCAACGACCTGCTCACGGCCTGCACGGCGTACGCCAACACGGACGACTTGTTCCGCTCGTTCACTAATTTGATCACCGTCACGACGAGCCCGGACCGCCTCGAGCAGCACGTCGCGCAGTTTGAGTACAGCACGAAAAACTACGAGCAGTTTGGCAACCAGCTCATCGTCGCGGCCTACAACACGCAGCGCCTCTCGCTCGTGTGCGCGCGCCTGCAAAAGAACCTGGACGCGGACGCGTTCCTGCGACTCGCCAACACGTGGGACGTTGTTGTCGACAGCATCGTGGGGCTCCACGTCGTCAACATTGAAGAGAACGTGCCGCGCTTCTTCCTGAACAAGTACTACTCGGCCGCGGTTCTCACGACGTACCTCACGCAAGAGCGCGCGCTCTGGAACACCACTGCCGACCCCACTAGTGCGCCTCCGTTTGCGCTCGCGGCCATCGAGTCTCTGCGCTACCGTCTGCAGCAGCAAGTCGACGGCTTCACGTCTGTGTCGGTCCTGAACGCTGTCAACGCCACTCAACTGCAGCTCTGGACGCTGGAACCGTCCGGCGCCATGCTGGGCTTGAATCGGTACGGCTCGAGCCGCGTGCGCGACGACCTTCTGGTGCTCTGGTCCAACACGCGCATGGAGCTGCCCACGACGCTGCGCGACCGCTTCCAGGCGACCGACCTACCCGCATCCCCCACTGCGCTCACCAGTGCGTCGCTGGGCGCGGCGTTCAACGGCACGCCCTGGCAGCCGTACTGGGACGCTGGGCTCGTGCGCGCCGTCGCGCGCGTGGCCAAGGTCGACGACGCGTGTCCGTGGGCCATCTCCAGCACGCACTATCCGTTCTGCTGGGAACGCGCGAGCGCGTGCAACTGCGTGCAGCTCGAGGGCATGCCCGATGCGCCGTCGGCCGCGCAGATGACCAACCGCTCGCTCGTGCCGACCGACGTCGCGCTCTTCACGACCTTCGAGTCGGTGAGCGACCCGCGCAGCGAGTTTCTCACGACGGCCACGCGCCAAGTGCGCGCCGACGCGTCGGACGCGGGGCTCTCGATGATGATGCGCGGCGTGCCGACCAACCGCGTGCGCTTCTCGCTGTGCATGACCAGCGAGCCCGTGCACGCGGCGCGGCTCGCGACGGGCGACGGCCACCAGCCGCCGCCGCAGTTCACGCGGTGCGTGGCCAGCGACAAGCGCGTGTACAACGTCATGCCCGACGCGCTATTGGCCAACAACTCCACGCCCACTGCGACGTTTGTGCGCAACGGCAGCGCTGTGTCCGAGGCCATGTTCCGCACGCTCGCGATCGGCGACACGGTCCCGGAGGTCACGTTCTTCGACGCGCAGGACGGTGCCGGCAACTACATTGTGTGCGCCAACTGCGTCATGGACGAGCTGCGCACCGTGTTCATGTTCCGCGTGCTGTCGTTCAAGCTGGGCCGCCCGGCGCGCGAGAAGAGCGTCGTGTGCGAGCGCCACCCGCGCCTCACGAACGTCGAGTACTGTCCGCAGTCGGCGAGCAGCTCTAACGGACGCTACTGGACGCCGCCCGTGCTGCTGGCGACCGAGCTGCCGCGTCTCGTGGCCCACATCGGCGCCGGTTTTGAGGTCGGTCTCTCGGACCGCGTAGCCATGGCCGAGCGCGTGAGCGCCGGGCTCCAGACGTTCCTGGGCGCCACGACCGACGACTTTGCCTACTTCAAGGTGTACGTGGCGCCAGCCGGCGCGTTCGACAACACCACGGACGCCTACTGGACGAGTATGCCAACCCACACGGACCGCGAGGAGCGCGGCTGGACCGTCGTGCCGGCGTTCTACGCCACGAGCGCGCCGGTGCCGGCGTTTAGTGACGTCACGGCCACGCTGGCGTATGACGCGCTCGTCATGTGGAGCACGCTCGCGGCCGAGCCGCGCCGCGTGGCGTACCACGTCGTGAACAAGAAACCAGTGGGCGCGTCGCTGCAGAGCTACTTGGCGTCGGCGTTCGCGGCCTACAAGACCGAGCGCATTTTGCGCGGCTTCTTCTCGGAGCGCATGGCCGCGAACGCGACCGAGTGCCCCGTCGCGGGCGACGCCGACCACTTTGCGTACTGCACGCCCGCACCCGTGGACGCGCAGTGCATGTGCGTGCAGCTCGAGGACCTGCCCGACGAGTACCGCGAGCTGTACGACGGCTCCGCGCCGAACGGCCACGTCGTGTCGTTTGTGGTGGCGGCGGCTGATGCCTCCGCTACCTCCGCGCCAGTGCCCGACACCAGCGACAGCGACAGCGACAGCAACGCCACGGCCCCGGCCGCACCGGCGCTTGCATCGTACGTTGTAGGCCGCAGCCGCAGCGGCGGTGGCAGTTCAGCCACTGCCAACCTCGCCGTGCTCGTGGACGGCCGCCCGTGGCGCAACGTGAGCGACGTGTCGCTGTGCCTGCAGACCGACTTTTCGCACCCGGAGCGCGGCGCGACGTGCGTCGTGGCGCCTGGCAGCAGCGGCAGCACCACCACCAGTGAGCCGCGTGGCCTGCGCGTGCAACTCGCGGCCGACGTGGCGCCGCCCAGCGTGGTCGTGGGCGAGCGCGTCCCCGAAGTGTACGTGTCGACGGCGACTTGGAACGCGCGCTGCCGCGGGTGTACGGACGCCGTCGTGTCCGAGATGGTGCAGTTCCAAGAGGACGCGCAGGACGTGCACGTGCTGTTCGCCGGGCTCGTCGTGGGCAGCGAGTGCGCGACGGCCAACGCCGACGGCGGCGGCGAGCTCACGGTGTGCATTGTCGACTAAGAGCGTAGTACAGAGCGGGTGGTTGATGACAGCAGCCACTTTTTTCCTAATACTACAGTAGTTCTTTCATGTAAGCTCATCCAACAGATATGCATTCCATGCGATTCTGGTATATGCGTTTTATTCCAAGACACAGAATTTGGGAGCGCTCTCGATCTCAGCCCTCCGCATCAATGCCAGCGTACGATGGATCCTGACCAGAGGCATCACGACTGCGTGCCACAATCTCCACACCAGCTCGGTTAAACTCTGGTGAAATCACCGATGCAATATATGCGCCGTGGCTACGAGCCTGCTACAGTCGGCGTGCGTCAGTCGGTTGCCATGGCCAAAAGAGGCCCGGTCTCGGCTATAGCAATCGTTAAACGCACTCTACTAGATCTCACCTCAAACAGGTTGCCATGGCCGGTTGCCGCCGCTGTTGCCGCTGAGGATGCCAGCCTGCACAGCTCGGCCGCAATGGCACTTGGAAACACAGCTCCGGCGCCTCGCGCCTGCGTCAACTGCGTCGTCATCGTCGGTGATACGGTTTTCTTTTCGCGCGTCGTTCATGGTCTCCAACGCTGGCCGACGATTCGAGCGAGTGCACGCTCCGCTCCACGCGCGGGTATTGTGTATCCTGTTTCTCGAGCGTGACCCCGACCCTGCGCGGGAAGTTGGCGGCTCCTCATCTCATCCAGCAGCTCTATACCCGTACTGCAGTGCATGCGTGACGCTGGCTGGCGACGGAGTGTGTGACTCGACCGCGTCGTGTCGTGGCGATGCAGAAGGACGAGACGGATACCAGTGAGCTGACTGAAATGATGGGTAGCTAGAGGCGGGAGGTCAGACGGCCCAATGTTGTCCAACCGATTCCTCTTCTTCAACAGCGTACTGTACACAAAGCATGTCGGTCGAGGGCGAGTCATGTGCCGGTCATATCACTTGCAGACAGGATCAACCTCACCGGCACAGCTGTTGTGGTTGGCCTGAAAAATCCACCGGCACTTTCAGTAACAGAACCTAGTGACTCTATGAGATCCCAGTGACTCACTACGAGATCCCGTGGGACTCGTGTATCAGAGTGTGTAATGCCCCGCTGGATTGTGCACTTCAACATTCACGTAGCGTCGATCCATTTCGGACAGCGACCGGCCATTTTCTCGTACCGGCGATGTACAGCACATGATACATGCAATGCGGTAAACGTATTACCCGCAGTACCGGCGATGTACTGCATCGACGCGTTCACTGCTCTCGACCGAACAACGCCGGGCCGAGGCGCTGCGACCCAGCTCAGCAATCAACCCAACGGGTCAGTCAGTCACCATGGAGGTGGCACCACATGCACACGCAGTGGAAGGCAACCCAGCGTGCGCGTCTGCCCAATCTGCCCGCGCGCGTTCTTTGCGGATTGTCGGGAAGCCCGAGTGTGGTTCAGGGGAAGCGGGAAGTCCGGGATCCCCACTCGTCACGCAGGACTACTGTACGTATCGTATGCCATCAACGCGTGCCGAGTCAGTGACTCAGTCGTGGGTGGATGACGATACTCCTGCTCGTAAACGGACCAATCTCGAGATATGGTCACGCACCACAGCGGTGCGCGGCCACAGCCACGTGGCGCCCACGTACCTCGGTCCTGACGGTGAATCGTGACCGCAGACGCGTGAGCGTGACACGCTCTATAATATAGATTAGTGTACGATACCGGATCATATCGATATGGATCGCGCCGAGCAGTGAAGTGGTGAGTGACGTAGCTTCGTGTCCGAGGTTCAGCAGTGCCAAGAGGACGCGCGACGGCGAATTCACGGTGTGCACTGCCAACAAAGCCCTGAGTAGTTACTCCGGCCCGGTCAACAACATCCAATGACCGGTAAGCTCTATGCTCTTGATAGTTGTTCCTTTCATACAAATACATACTTGTGCAGAACTAGTTACGCTATGCCTTCCGCGCGTTTGGTGGGAGTGAGTCTTGTTCTTCGGGCAGCTAGCGTTTACCGTCGGCTTCTTGGAGGATGACAGCGGCACGGTGCTGCGCGAATTTTCAAACGCTGATGGCGCAAAGCTGCGCATTCACGCACGCAATCTACATGTACTATCACGTTGGTCATTTATGGGCATCGCGGCAATGGCGGTTGGTAGCCTTCGGCGTGCCACGGGAGCCGTGCCGTCATCGACGTAGTTGATGTGAAAAGGTTGTATATTGCTCAGGTACTGGCGAGGGTGTTAGCGAGGGTGTTTTGGTCAATACGACTAGAGGTAGACAGCATGATCAAGGCTGTTTTCAACCCTAAACGCCGTAGTTGGCCATCGGCGCGGGTCACGGCCGTTGCCGCGAGCAGAACGGACCGCCCAAGCTCGCAGGACACACGCAGCGCTCGAACGCGCATACTCCTTCGCCGCAGAGCTTCACGACGTCGCAGAAGCTGCGGAAGAAGACATGCAGCGGCGCCGCGCTCTCGCAGGCCGCGGACGCTAGCCCGCCGTTGGCACCCGTGGCCGACACGCACTGGCGCGACTGGCGATGGCGGAAGCGCTGCGTCGCCCAGTCGTAGCGAAACTTTTGCGCAGCATCGTCGCCGTTGCAGCGCTGCGCGCCAACGCTCGCGCCGCTCATGGAGAGACACACGGCGCCGTTTAGCAGCGCCGCGCGCACGAGGCCGTTCTGCGGCGTGTACTCCCACTGCTGGGCGTCGTCGTTCGGGTCGCAAGCGCGGAACGCGAGCGCAGTGCCGCTGGCGGTGAGGCAGTTGCCGCTGTCGTCGCGCACGGGCGCGCCCGGCAGGTCGAGGCGGTCAATGTCGACGCGGTAGTCCGGTAGGATCGTGATGTTAGTGGCGGTGCCGTTTGGCGCCGACGTCGCGTCTTCCAGCACGACCACGCGTAGGCCCACCGCGAGCTGCTCGAAGCGCACGGCGCCGCGCTGGTCGCCTGTGCGCAGGCGGCCCGTCGTGGCCTCGTAGCGCCACTGCTGCTGCTGCGGCTTGGCCGTGTCGCACGTTCCCAGCACGACGTCGCCCGTGGCACTACGCTCGAGGCAGTACGTCGGCCGGCCCACAGACCGCAGCATGTTCTTGGCGCTGTCCCACCACCAGAGGTGGTCCTTGTTGCGCGTGTTGGGCTCGATCACGACCACGCGGCCGCCGTCGACGCCGATGGCGCGGTATGCGAGCGTGCGCAGCACTACCTTGGGGTGGCGCACCTGGCACTTGTTGCCCGAAAAGCCCACGGGGCATGCGCATGTGCCAGAGGCGTCGCAGACGCCGCCGTTGCGGCACGCGACGCCCACGCACTTGACAAAATCGTCGCAGAACGCGCCGGCAAAACCGTCCGTGCAAGTGCACTTGCCCTTCGCGCATGTGCCGCTGTTGCTGCACTGCGTCGAGCCGCACGTCTCGTACTCGCAGCGCTTGCCGGTGTACCCGGCAACGCACTGGCAGCTGCTGAACGCGCACTGGCCGCGCTGCTCGCTAGCGCCGCACGAGTTCATGTTGGTGAGAAAGCCCGATTCCGTGCATTGATCGCGGCGCGCAATGTACCAGTGCTGTGCAGCGTCCTTGGCGTCGCACGTCGCGAGCGTCAGTGTTGTGGCCGAGAGCGAGACGCACAGCGTGGTCTGGAACGCGCGCACCAGACCCGTCGCCGTGTCGTACTCAAAATTGCGATCTGCGCGCGCGTCGCACGTAGCCATGGCCAACATGCCCGTGCTGGCCGAGCGTTGCACGGCCTGTACGCACAGCGAGCCGACGCGCAGCGGCGCCTCGCCTTCCACGGCGTCGTGGCGCCACACGCGATGCTTGAGATCGCACGTCTTGACCGCGAGCGTGCCGTTGTCGACTGTCATGCACGACGACAGCGACGACCGGTGGCGGATGAGCTTGTCGCCGCTGAAGATGTTCTGATCCACGAGCCACACTTGGCCAGGCTTGGTCACGGGCGCGCACGCGCTCGCCTGGATGCGTCCGCCGGCCGACTCGAGACACACGTCGGCCGCGCTCTGCTTGACCGTGCCCTTGGTCACATCGTAGACCCACTGCTGCGCGGCCGCGCTCGAGCACGCGACCAGCGATGCGTTGGCGGTCGCACCGTCAACGCAGTAGAGACGCTCGTCAACGCGCAATCGCTTCGTGAGCGAGTTGAACAAAAACTGCTGAGTCTTTTGCGTGGACTGCGGCACGTCGTACGTGAGCTCGCGCCCCGCGTCGCCCGCCACGGTCATGAGGTAGCCATCGGAGGTTTCGAGCCCCACCATCATGTCGGTCTTGGTGCCACACACCGCGTCGCTCCATCCGTCTTTGCACTGACAGGCGCCGTTGACGCACACGCCGTTGTTCTTGCACTCGACGTTCTGGCACTTGCCGAACGGGTTCGTGCTTCCGGGTGTCGCGGGCAGCTGCGTGCCGATGTAGAAGATCTGATTGGCCGCGTACGGGACGCACTTGGCCATGACGATCGCGTGGGCGCCCTGCAGCTGGAGACACCACTTGGTATTGCGCAGCTGGAGCTGCCCCTTGGTGTATCCGTTGCCAATCTCCGGGGCGATGATATCGAACTGCTGGTTCGGGTTCGCACCGCCGCACGACCACGTGCTCACGCGGCCGCCGGTGCTCTCGCCGGCTTCGGGGGCGTCCACGCAGAGCCCCAGGTTGAGTGCGTACTTGATCCCGCCGTCGGCAATGTCGTATACCCAGCGGTGCTGCGGCAGGTTCGCATCGCAGTTCCACAGGGCGACACTCGTACCCGGGTCGGTCTTGGCGTTGTCGAGGTCGAGGCACTTGGCGTATCCTTCGTCCGTGATCTGGATAAAGTACCCGGCCAGCAGCGGCGTGATGAGCCACTGCTGGTTCGTACCGGGCGACGCGCGGTTGCACCAGTACACTTGCACGACCGAGCCCGAGACCAGGTCGGCGTCCAAGCAAATCTGGTGGCGCACGTTGAAGAGCACGTTCGAGGCGTCGTGGTCCCATTGCTGGAGCGTATCGCCGTTGGTGCACCGCGTCAAGAGCACGACGGGGCGGCCGAGCCCAGGGAAGTAGTCGACCGACGTGGACAGGCACCACCCGTCGGACGAGCGAATGGTCTTGGCGCCGGCCTCGTAGAGCCACTGCTGGTTCGTGTTGCCGAGTTGGAACGCCTGGTACTTGACGCCCCACGTGAACTCGGTCTGCTGGTAGCGCGTCAACGCCAAGCCCGACGGCGTCGCGACTTTCATTATGGTCTCTGCTGCATTAGCGCTCGCGCACCAGACCGACAGCACCACCGCGAGCAGCCGCAACGAGCAGAAACGCGACCGCGTGGTCATGGCTTCAGTCTCTCTTCAAAGCACTTTGGACTTGGGCAAAATGAGTGAATGAGCGAGAGAGAGTACCTGGAGAGGGTGAGGGGGCCACTAGGGCTTTCTGAGCATCTGCAGAGAGCAGGCAGACTGGATGGTTGCGCGTTGCATCGCACTTGATTGTTTTCCTGTTTCCAGCCAGGCACGTCGGAGGAGGGCGCAAAGGCGGGTCTCGGCATTATGGCCCGGCTTTGTGGGATCGAGAGCAGTATGCACTTCAACTTTTCACTACAGTGCATCGCCGGTCCGACGGACGATGCCATTACACCCTAATACATGAATCATGCTGTACATCGCCGGTTCAGGTACGATGGCCGGTCGCTGCCCGAAATGGATTGACGCTACGTGAATGTTGAAGTGCACAATCCAGCGGGGCATTACACACTCTGATACACGAGTCCCACGGGATCTCGTAGTGAGTCACTGCCAGTGAGACTCACTGGTGTAGTGGCTCAGTACAGTACTGCACGAGTTCCCGTGAGATTGGTGTAGTGAGTCACTAGGTGGCTGCTACCGTGGGTTGAACGCAATGCCGGGTCGCTCGTCACGGCCTGGCTTTGTTATGTCGGGTTGTAAGAGAAGTTTGGTTTTGGCGAGCAGTACATCGCCGGTCCCATGGACGGTGCTATTTCCCCCAAAGGGACAATAAAAAAGATACCCCTCTTTCAGCCAAAAATAAAAAATCTGCCCCTACTGAAATATAATACTGTAAATTACTGCCAGCACTCGTATTTTACACAGATTGGGAAAGTTCTCAAGAAAGGTGAGAATTTTCAACACCAGATAGTTATTGCTACACTTCAATGATCCCGGCAATTGCTCTAAGTGAGAACTTTCTCCATGAACAATGCAGAGTTGGCGACTAAATACAGGAGCAAACGTATTTAAGACCAAGAGCTTTTGACAACAATGAAGCCGTTAGTGCAGCTCGAACGTAGTCTTGTGCAATGACCATTTTCAAACTCGACTCAAGATTGTCAAGCAACATGGGCGAGCGGAAGAGCATCGCTGCTCAATCGATACAAGTCAGTGACAAGGGTGACGACAGCGATGCAAGTGCAAGTGGCGAATCATCAACCGAAACTCTGATTGACGTGACAATCCTCAAGCGCGCCTATGTGAACAAGGAAGATATAGTCGAAGCTGTGGCTAAATATCATGCGCAAGTCCTGCGTCCATTCAAAGTGGCAAAGAGTGACAAACGCCGATACAAGGTGGTGTGCCCCGTCGATGGGTGCACTTTTCTTGCGCAGTTCGCCTTCACCTCATCGTTCGATCGTCCGCCAAAATTGTCGCCTCACACGTGCAGCCTTGACTTCTCCGTTCAAGCAGCAAAGCGGCTAAGCGCTGCAAAGTACTTGGCGAGAAATACAGAGTTGTGCGAGTATTTTTTGCAGATCGAGTTGAAGTATATATCATCTGTGATGATACAGCGAAAGGCCCAGACACTCGGACTTCCAGCGTCGTATATGAATTGTGTGAACGCGCTCAAGCGGCTAAAACAAGAATTTTATGGTGATGATCGTTCCCAGTATCCCTGCTTGCCATCATACACCGCAGCGCTTAACGCCCGCGGACACAAGGCCACCTGTGAAGTTGTCAACAGTACTTTCGTGCGCTTGGCAATTGTGTATCGAGAGGGCATTCAAGCTTTTTCCCAGTATTCTGAACGTGGCCTCAGTATCGACGGAACGTTCCTAAAGACCGTGACTGGTGGTACGCTGCTCGTGGCTTGCTTTCGAAATGGCAACTTACAGCTCCAGATTGTGGCAGTTGCAGTTGTCTCGATCGAGAATCAAGATAACTGGGACTTCTTCTTACGTTTCCTCATTGCAAGCCTCAACACGAATCCCCGCTTTCTGATTTCTGGTCGCGACAAAGGTTTAGTCCCAGCCGCTGCTGCTATCGCAACAATCAAGAACCACTTCTTCTGCTTTCGACATCTAATGGAAAACTTCAATAGACAGTTCAAATCGAAAGCTTTGAAGAACGCAGCGTGGGCGCTTGCATTAGCACTGAGCAAAGCAGAGTTTGCGAAAAAGGCCACCATATTGAAGCGAATGAACCCAGAAGCAGAAGGGTGGCTCATGAGCGTGGGAAAGGACAAGTGGTCACTTTGCTACAGTTCATGCCCTCGATACGGCATGTTGACCTCAAACAATGTCGAGTCCGTGAATGCCACGTTAAAAAACATTCGGAAGCTCCCCATTCTGGACTGCCTTATGGCTATCGAGCCCTATGTTGGCAGCAAGTGGTTTTCAAGCAGCAATAGCTCGACGAATTGGAGAATGCTGACTCATCGAGCTACTACGCGAATGAGAAATTTTATTGCTCTCAATCCGAGCATTCAAGTCTCTCAGCACTCTGAGTCAGCATTCGTCGTGACTCAATATGAGAAGCGTGGTGGTCCTCCATCTGAGTACGCGGTGCAACTGTTCGAGTCAAGTGTTGCTTGCTCATGTGGGTACACCAAGGACATGGGTGCTCCATGCATTCACTCGCTGTTTTGCCTATGTAAAATTGGCAAGCTGGGGGAAGCTCACCAGTACTTTGATAAAACCTGGACAACAGCGACATACAACCTCGCCTACAAGCAAGATGACCAGATCAAGATGTCGCCTCCAGTGCTGAAGGAAATGGTGACAATAGGTGAATGCGCCCCACCAAAAATTACTAAACGACGAGGACGGCCAAAAAAAAACGTCAGCGTGAGAGTCAGCATGCAACCTTAGCTTTGACAAAGAAGGAAAGAAAGTAGCGTGAGCTACAGTAGGCGAAAGCTTTGATGTTGTATTGCATAATTGAATAACTGTTGAATAACAGCTTGCATATGATTAACGTATAGATCGTTGTCAGCAGAGTAGATGTTGTATCCATTAGCAAATGTACCCATTAATTGGACGCCTAACTTGCTATGTACCACGGTCATGATGTGACAGTTGTCCTTAATCACCAAAAGGCGTTATGATCACCAGGTGGCATTTGCTTTCAAAAGATAGTGATGTGACTAGACTCTGTACACCTGGAGCTGCTTAGATTCGCGATTTTAGATATGTGACATATCGAACCTCTTTCTAGAAGGAGCATCCGCCAATTGGACTTAGTGTACTGGCGCCTAGCCTGACTCACTCTTCACACTGTGCGGTCGCCTTTGGCAGTTCTATAGTAGTGTGGCAAGGAAGAAAGACCATTCGTAGTAATTTGCACCTGGAGGGGGTCGAACCCTCGACCTCCTGCATGGAATGCAAGGCTCTAACCAACTGAGCCACAGGAGCACTTCTCAATTTGCCGGCTACCCCACAAGTTGAATCCAAGAACCCCCTCCAAGCTCTCAAGCCTCCTCAGCCTCAAGTTTCCCCATGGAAAATCAAGCTCCCCCAGCCCTCCCCCAGCCCTCCCCCAACCCTCGACTGTCGCACCAGCCTCGATTTCTGGGTCCACACCCAGTACCTCGGCTGGTACCTCTGTCGGCCCATCTCCGTCCGAAAATTTCGATCCTGCCGATCCTCACTCACGCGGAAACGCAAGTGCGTCTTTGGCAATGGATCTTGTTTCCGGCGACCATCCTCCAGCAATCGACCCAGCTGCTGACTCTTCCATCGATTCGGAAGAAAAAGTGGATGAGCCGATGGATTCGACGGTGAATGTGAATGTGTCGAACGACGATGGCACTGGCGACGTCCCGATGTTGCCTCCGCCTGCGTCTTCGGCTCCAACTGTGGACACGCGCTTGAACATGGCTGAAGTACTTCGCCTCCAAGAAGACCTTCGTCGTGATAAAGCGGCTGTTGACGCTTCTCGTCGTCGCGTGGAAACCCCCAAGCATCTTGCTGTCGACATTGAGGCCATCGAGCGTCAGTACGCTGCTGGCGCCAACTGGTCCACCATTGCGGCGCGTTTGGAGCAAGCACGCCCCTATCACGTTTCACGAGCCAGATATGACATGGTGATCGAGACCGGAAGGGCTCTCGCGAAAACACCCATTCAAAAGATTTTGGCATCGTTTGTGAGCTCTGGTCACGGCAATGCAGTGCTCGAAGAGCTGCACAAGCGCTTCGAGATTGGCCAGATTTCGAAGCTCCCAGGTGGTAACCTTCGAGTTAAAGTGAAGACGAAAGACGCCTGTGTGCGTCTGAAGCGCACCAGGGTGAATATCCTTGGAGGTGTCTTCACGTTCAAGGAATTCGACACCCTCGGCGACAAGTACTTCCTCGACATTTCGAACATTGATTCTGACGCCAACAAGGACCTCATCCTCGAACGCTTGTTCATTCTTGGATGCATGCCTGTGTTCGACACCTACCGCGAAGTGAACCTCGCGACGGGTGTCACGGCAGCAACGTGGCGCGTGTACTTTTCGTCAAGTTCCTGTCCAAGTCCGTTGATCATCAACAACGGTGTTTGTGATCAGGTGATCTTCGACAACAAGCTCCACCCCGCTCACGGAAAAAATGCGCCATTCCGTTCGGAGCGTTTGCCATTCGGCTATCGTTCTGCGCAAGCCCTTGAACTGGGAGTTCCGGGTGGTGAGTTTCCATTGCCCGACCCGACGTCCCAGCCGCCTCTCCGAACTCAGAAGCCAACGCAGCACGGCTCTACGAAATCATACGCTCAAGCTGCAGTAGCTAATCCGAAGCAACCTTCGCCGCCGAATGCGACCAAGGGAAAAGTCAACCGAGATGCACAGCCCCAGCGAGGAGCTCAGCATGGCCAGATTTCTGGTCTTATGGTGCCAGGTAAACCTGGTAGCACTGCCTCGGGATTACCCTTGAGCACCTTCGACGGATCAACTGGGAAGATCACTCCGCCTGCCAGCCCTCGAGCTGGTCCGTAGAAGCCTCTTCTCTTGACCAACGGTGATAACGACGGGTTCCAAGTTGTGAATAAGAAGAACAAGAAGAAGCGATCGAGAAACGACACCGACTTTGCCAACATGGTTGCCAAGCAACAACCACAGTCTTTGGAGGGGATTGCGACGTCCAACTACTTCGCAGCACTTCAATCGATGGAAGTGTCGTTTGAAGCGAAGGAAACGACCGCGGACAAGAAGTACGGCATTCGATACCAAGTCATACCGACCGATGTCAAGCGGCCAGAAACGCTGAAGGAGTCCAAGGAATCGGCCTTCTTCATCGAGAAGCACCACACAAAAGTGAAGAAGTCGACCAAGGCTTCGCACATCGTGGAGGTGACCGAGTCGATGGTCAACGATGAGAACACTGCTCTTCTCAGCGTTCTCCCAGACCGACTGAAGCATGCCGACACGAAGGTGGACACTGTGTGCAAGATCATTTCGAACACCACCAACGCTGATCATGTGACCAAGCACGCTGTTGAGAATCCGCTCGCGTTCAACAGTGCTCTGTCGCTCAAGATGGCAGGCACTGGACACGAGATGCAGGAGCTTGCTCAGCTTCACATGATCAACCGCGTCTTGAGTGCATCTGACCCCAGCGAAGACACGACGTTCAGTACCAAGTGGAAGAAGCTTATGAAGAACAAGGTCCCGTCGACACGAGGAGACCTGTTCTACACCGCCGCAAAGTGGTGGACAGCGTCGGAGTCAATCAAGGAATTGTCTCGTGCGACTAAGGCATTGAGTCTCTTTGAGCTCATGCTGATGTCTATCGCTCCGACAATCTTCGCGAACGACCACTGGATCCAGTACCTGACGGGTATGCCGGTGCCCTGGATCCCAGCTCACTGCACCCGTCTGCTGCATCCAAACACCTTGCTGATGCTGTTGCGCTCGGAGCTTGGTGCTTTCTGCATGAAGCAATGGAGCGAAGTGCAGTGGCAAGGGCGTATTCTGGAGGACTTGGAAGCTCTTCGTGACCTTGATGGTTATTATCCAGAGGACGCGTCAGTCTTGCAACTCCAGGTGGTTGATGGCAGTGTGGCAATGGTAGCAGGCGGCCTTGCTGTCAGTTGCTAAACCAACCTCGACTCAACCATCGTGGAACAACATTAGTGTTTTGACCGTGAACACTAATGGCATCAAAGACAACGGCCACTTATTTATCGACAACATGGTATCGAAGCATTCGATATCATGTGTCCAAGAAACCAAATTCAGCGACAAGAAGCATCTCTCAACCTTCAAGTTTCACTTCGACGCAAGCTTCAAGCACCAAGTCTTCGTGAACGACCCCAACTCCCAGCTGGATCGACCCACACGTGGACGTGGAGGCGGTGTTCTCACCGTCCTTCGTTCTGACGTGCCAGGCTTCGATACGGCTGCGGAACAACCAAGTCTCGGCGTCCCAGGTCGGTACCTCGTAGTGAAGTTGATAGTGAGCGGTGCTCCCGTCTACATTCACAACGTGTACGCACCTGCGGACCGCCAAGAAAAGCAACATTTCTTCTCGAGTCTGTCGACCGAAGGCTTCGAAGATCAAGCGACACATTTTGTGTTGGGCGATCTGAACACGCCGTTGGATCCCAGACTCGACTCCTCTTCTCCGGATCTGCGCTATGACCTAGCCCGATCGAGCTGCCTTGCGTGGCTTGCTCGTCTTGGCGTTGTGGATGCGTGGCGAATCCATCATGATACGAAGCGAGTCTTCACTGGCCCCTTGCCTCGCAAGAACCGGTTAGACTACATTCTTCTGTCCGAGGCGTTCTACGGGCGCTTCTATGACGACTCCAAGTACCTTGTGCCTCAGAATGCTGGTGACCACCTTGCTCACAGTGTGAGTTTCAAGACCAGCTCCCAGCTGCATGGACGCGGGTACTGGAAGTTTCCCCGTTATCTGCTGGAGTATCCAGTGATGGTGTCCGCAATTGAGAAAGAAGCGGAGACAGTCCGAGACCAGCTCCGTGGCTCTACCAATCCTGGCCAAATCTGGGAAAGGTGGAAAGCGAGCATCAAGATCCAGCTCCAAGACGTCCAGAAGAAGCTTCGGATGCAAGACACAGTCGCGATCGAAGCGGCTCAAGCTGTGTTGGACCAGGCTGCTGCTCGCTACCGAGATGCGTCGACCGAGAGCAACCGCAGCGAGTTCGATGAAGCCATGAAGATGTACAAAGAGACGGTCACGAGGACAAGCCAGTACAACCAAGACACTGCATTCGACTTCCGAGCGGCCAACTCCGAGAAGTCCACCAAGCACTTCTTTCGTCCATTGGATACGAGTCTGAGAAGGGTCTCAATTGAGGAGGTGATGACACCGAATGGAAGTGTCTCATCGAATCCTCAAGAGATATCGCTTCGCTTCCTGGAGCACTGGGGGTCCGAGATGGGAGATCCCGACAGTCCAGCAGGAAGAGCTCCTCCACTCGACGATGACATGCAACGCAAGCTTCTTGACTCGATTGTTTGCTTCGTCAAGGAAATGACCGTGCCGTTTTGAACGCACCAGTCACCGCTTCTGACCTTGCGAGCGCGATCAGACACATGAAGGCGACGTCGGGTCATGGCATGGATGGCTTGACGGCTGGTTTCTACCAGGTCGCTCCAGACGTGTTCGGCGAGTGTCTGAGTATCGTCTCAAC
>GL376585.1:827713-837833 GCA_000143045.1 Globisporangium ultimum DAOM BR144
GCTCGCTGCAACTCCAGACTATGTGTGAGATAGTTTCTTTGTCTCTCCACATCCGGGCATTACTTGGGCACGCGACGACTCGACCCTTCCCGGATGGAACAGGTTGAGCTGCATCGTAGAAATCCGGTATGTCGTCCACATTTGGTACGGCGTAAGACATCCTCGTTGCTTCCATAGATCTGCTGGCAGTCGGTACTGCATATGACTGTACCACTGGTCAGTTTTCGCGACTTCGTTGAGCTTGTCTATGAGCCCTTCAAGACCTTGGTACAACTTGCTGTGCAACCTCCGTGTTCGCGCTCGGTCGATTGTCTTCTGGATGCTGTTTGGGGGCGTACGTTCATGCACCTTTCCCTGAAGTATGTAAAATACGAGCGCTGGCAGTAATTTACAGTATTATATTTCAGTAGGGGCAATTTTTTTATTTTTGGCTGAAAGAGGGGTTCTTTTTTATTGTCCCTAGAACAAATGATCGCATGGACAGTGTCTGTATCGAATATTACCAATCTGTCACAGCGTTCTACGATCGGGGGGAGCATGTACGTGTACTGACGTATCCACCCGTTTCAGCCGACGGCTTAGGCCGTCGCCTCGCGGCAGTAGAGCATGTTAGGGTGCCCCGGGGGCGGGCCGCACACCACGTTGAGAAACGTGACGGGGATATCCGGCACGCCCAGCAGCACGGACTGCATGTTATTGACCGTCGCGAGATCCGCGGGCGAGCACTGCCGGCAGACCACGAACTCGCCCTTCAGGCCGGCGTCCTTGAACATGGTCACGTCTTGCACATTGTCGCCCACGGCCAGCGCCGAGCCGTGCGCGCTCGCCTCGAAATCCATCGAGCCCGCGACAATACACCTCTTGCTCGTGTCCGAGCCGGCAGCACAGACTGCGAGGCCGAGCCGGTTCGTGGGCACACCGGTCGTGGCAATCGGGTACTCGGCCTGCTGCGTGATGGCCGTCGCATTCGCGTCGGCCGCTAAGCGTGTACGGGCCACTTCCTTGCACGCGTACTGGACCGTGAGCCACGTTCCCACCGTGACTTGCTGCATCTCGCTGTTGCAAAACAATGGAAACACTTGGCGAATGGTCTGCCCCGTCGTGCGCATTTCAATGTCGAGCACGAGCTCGTTCTTGGAGAGTCGCACGCCCGAGACGTCGGACGCCACAGCGTCAAACTTGCCCATGTCCGTGTAGCCTTCCCACACGGGGCGCACTTGCTGCTGCATTGTCTTGCCCACCAGCGTGGGCGCGCGCAGCGCCCCGAAGGCCTTGAGCACGGGCAGCTGCTTGACGCTGAGCGCGGCCGCCAGCAGCACATAGTCCACGCTCGCGTCGTGGACCGCGTCGACCACAAAGTCACTCGCGTAGTCGTTTGTGGCAAAGCGTGTGACGGCGCGGCCGGCAGTCGGGTCGGCGTCGCTCGCAAAGTCTTCGTAGTGGGCGCACGCGCACGTCGCGGGGTCGCATACCGGGTAAAAGTCCGGCACCAATGCGAGGAAGCACCTGCTCGTGGGCGGCGAGACCGTGACGTTGCCACGGAAGATGCCCTGGCGCAGCAGCGTCGTCACGTCCAAGGGGAGCGCCGTTGCGAGTTGCTTTGTGTTGCCCCACACGACCGCGAGCTTCTTGTTCTTGCTCACTTGGATGCCGCGGCGGAGCGCCGTCTTGGCGTTGGCGTAGTCCACGTCTGTGTCCAAGTGCTTGACGTCGAGCGCGCCGCTGAGGCCGGCGTGGATCACCGACACGCGCGCGAACGAGCCGACCGAGCTTTGGAGATCTTGGCGCAACTGCTCCGCGAGCTTGGAGCCCTGTGTCGTCCAGTCGCGCGTTGAGTAGGCCGCGACGAGCTCGGCAGCGCGCACGTTGAGCAAGTACGCCGGGATCGCCTCCTCGACGTGGCGCACGAGGGTGGCCGACGCGGCCACGATCATGTCGTCTTGCTCTTGCGCCTTGGCCTGCACCTCTTTGAACGTCGCACCCAGCTCGAGCTTGGCGCAGACGCCGTCCAGGTACGACAGCTCCTTCAAGATGCCCAGCGCGATGAGTCCAAAGCGCTCGTAGACTTGCACTTTGTTGCCAAAGCGCTCGAGTTGACGCGGGATGTCGCCGTCGGGAATGTCCACGAGCTCGAGAAAGCTCTGGAAGAGATCGTATGGCTGGTGGGCCTCGCAGCTGCCGACCATGACCGACGCCGTGAGGTTGGCGTTAATAAAGTCAGCGTACCCGTCGCGGATCTTCATGTACTGGTCCTCCAAGTGGTCGTACCGGTCCTTGAAGATCTCGGCGCGAATAGCCGACGGCAGGTCGCTCAGCGTGGCTGCGATCGACTCGAACGTCGTGTGGACGTCGTGCAAGAACTGCGTGACGGCGTCCAACTGCTGGCTCAGGTCGTCCACTTGGTTGTCAAAGACCATGAGCTTGTTGTCCACAAACGCCAGCGCACGCGAGACGCCCGTGACCATGTCGCCGAGGTGCACATGCGCGTCCTCCATGCGCCGTGCCACGGCGTCCGTGACCGCGTCGAACGACTGGCGCACGGCCGCGTCGAGCGACGACATGCCGTTGCTGATCGTGTCGCCCAGCGCGCTCGAGGCGCTGTATAGAGTGTCGCGCGTCGCACCGTACTCTTGCAGGACGCGGTTCTGTGTGGTCGACAGCGCGCCCATGACTTGCTTGTGGTCCTGCACGACCTGGGTCTGGATGGTCGCGATGCGCGTGCCCACTTGCTCGGTCGAGGCCGCGATCGCGTTCGACAGATACGACGTCGTCTCGCCGCCCTGCTTGACGATCTCGTTGTCGATGTCGGTGATCTGGTTACCCCACTGCGCCCCCATGCCGCTGAGCTGGCTCTTGAGCGACGCAAAACCCGAATCGACGTTCGACTGGATCGTGTTCACCTTGCTCTGGATCCCGTTCATCTTGTCCATGCGCTGGTTGAACTGGGTCGTGAAGGTCGTCGCGAGGTTCCCCACTTTGGTCATGACCTGGCCGTGGTAGTCCCAGACCTTGCCGTCGGCCGCGACCACGAGGTCTTCCTTCTCCTTGAACGTGCTATAGATCTTGTCGTCGAGCTTGGCGAGGCGGTCCATCTTCTGGTTGTACTTGAAGCCAATACCCAAAGCCATGGCGGTGCCCATTTCGCGCGCCACGGGGTTGGACGCCGTCACCGCCTTCCAGCCTTCCTGCGCCGTAAAGTTGGCGACGCGGGCGGCATAGTCCTTGCCCGCAAAGTTGTAGGCGTTCATGCCTTGCACCATCGTGTCGACGTACGAGTCCACGCGTGGGTCCGAGGCCGTGGATTCGGCCGCGATCGTGCTCGTCGAGTTGCTATACTTTTCCAGCGCGTTGTCCAGCGGATTGCTTCCGCTGCCGCTACTACCGCTGCCCGTGCCTTCGAGGTTTCGAATGACCGAGCCGACCGACGCAAAGAACTGCACGCCGCGCAGCTTGGCCGTGCGCAGCTGCCCGAGCGACTCCTCGGTGGCGTACGGACTGCGCACGCTGATACACACGGCCATGGACGACACGAGCTGCGCAAGCACACCGCCGAGCGACGTGCCGATGCCGAGGAAGCACTTGCGCAGGTTGGCGGCCGGCACGTCGTCCTTGCTGGCGTTGGGCGGCTTGCAGATCGCGGCAAAGTTATTGACGGCGTCGGCGACTTCGCTCACTTTGCCCGTGTCAAACGAAAGGCACGTGGCCTGGAGCGCGTCCGGATACTCGATCTGGTTGGCGACCATGGTGATTTGCGCTTGCGCATCATTGATGAGCCGGTTGTACTCGGCGCGGTTGAGCTCGTACTCGATCACGTCGGGCAGCTTCTCGACGCGCAGCTGGATTTGCGTGAGCGCCGCGAACACTTCTTTGACTTGTTTCTTAAAGTCGCTGAGGTCGCTGAAGATGCTATTGAGCTGAACGCCCGTGAGCACGCCGGCGCCGACGGCCATAAAGCCCTGCAGGCCGCGCATCATCGACTCGAACTTGATGCTGCCAAATTTTTCGCCAAAGTCGAGCGCCTGCGTTAAACTGTCGGCCGCATTGATAGAGATTTTCGGATCGAACGTCGCGACCTTGTCGGTAAACTTGGTCAGCGTTTCCTTGGCTTCTTTGATGTCGGTTTGGTACGACGTGCAGTCTTGGAGACGGCGGTGGATGTGCGCCTCGGTCCACCCGGGCGGCGTACGGAAGAACCGGTCGGCGTGGTGGGCGGCCAGGGGCTGCCAGTCGATGTTCAGGGACTCGACCGGCGACCCGAGAGCAAGCGCGTGCGCCACCGTGCCCGTGACGGCAAGACCGAGCGCGACAGCCACGACAGCCACGCAGAGTCGGTGGGATCGCATGGCAGTGCTTTGGAAATCAAACGTTCGACCTACGAGGAGATGGCGTGTGTCGAAGTGAAGGACATGGGCGCGACCTCCCTTGCCACTCATGGGGTGGTGGGCCGCTCGTCGTGGCCACGCCATCACGTGCCTCGAGCCTTCCTCGTCTACCTTCCTTCATGCCCCGTCGCTGGGCAGGTGTAGTGCCCCTTCGATGTACACGGGACTGCACCGTCGCTGTACCATCGGGTGGCTTGTCGCTGTACAGGTCGGTTGTCTCGTCACTTAACCATATCACGCCAATCCGATTTCAGTACGACTGACGACCGCTTGTTTTATCCCCCATGGACGGGCTTTGTCACTTCGTGATACGGATTGATGCTGTAGTACACGTCCAGCACGTACAGTCATCCGACCGCAACATCCCTTTGGACGGAGACGGAATCCTGTATCAGCCTACAGGATAGATTCCCATTGCCTCCGCCGTGTACCCGTATTATGGAGCATCTCGTCGTGATGTCGCATGGCGCGCATCGTGGAAGATGCGTGTGTGGGTTCCGGTCGCGGGCCTCCTTCCTTCATCTCTGGTCTGTTTCGGTCCGGGGCCACCGGCCGTGCTCGACTCACTTGGTCTCCGCTCGCGTCTGTGAAAAGCTCAGAACGCAAAATCAAAATCCGACCAGTGACCATGCGAATCCCCGCGCGGTGTGGCCTACTGTTACTGGTGCTCAGTTTGGTGAGTGTGGTCCATGCGCTGTCGTGGCGCGAGTGGGCGGCCATCCCGGTCGGCGCGTCACCGACCACGGCTGCCTTGGTCGAGACGGCGTCGCACGGCAGCTCACGCGCGCGGCGTCTCGACGGCACCGCCCAAGTCTCGCTGGACGGCGCGATTGGGCTTTTGAACATCATCGCCGGTGGCTCGGGCGCGTTGGAAGGTGTCGTGGCCAGTCTGCAGGGCGTCGACTTGAGTGTCATCAGCAGCGCGGTCACGGCCGCCACCACGAGCCCGGAAGGCACGAATCCGTCCAAGCATTCCATTGACGGGGCGCTCACACGACTCGAAACCGCGGTCGATCAAGTCGTGCGCGGCCTGGACCGCATCGTAGAGGCCGTGTACGCGGCGCTCATTAACGAAGACCTCAGACAAAAGCTCACGAATGTCAACAACCTATGGACGCTGCTCAAGACCAACTTCCCCACCAAGATGGACGCTGTAACGGTCCAGTGTCGCGCGACCATGCGCTCGTCCGCGCAGGCACTCGTGGATTTGGGGGCCACGCAGTTTGTGGACTCGGCGACCGCCGACGACAGGCGCAAGATCGCGCGCGCCGTGACCAACAGCATGCTGGCGACCGTCGTGATGCGCCAAATCTGCAGCGGCCTCTCGCTGCCCGATCGCGCCCACGCCGCGGCCGAGACCGCCCAGATCGCCACCTATCTTGTGCGCGTGGGCAAGGAGCTGAGGGACGACAAGCTCAAGCAGGGCGCGCAGAGCTACATCGATCGCGCCAACTCGGCAACCGCACCGACCACGTCCAACGACCAGATCTTGAATCCCATCGAGCAGTATCTGGACGACGGCGCCACGCTTTTCGACGGCCTCAACGCGACGCTCAACAGCGACGAGTTCCGCCGCGCGCTCAGCACGGACCGCAACACGGCCAGCGGCTACGGCGCGCTGGGCATCATGATCGCGGTCGCTGACCGCCAGGAGGTCAAGAACCTCAAGGTGCTCAACAACACGATCGACGCGACGTACAAGATCCGCGTGGGCGAGTACGTCAAAATCGACAAGAGCATCGACTTTTGGCACGGCGAGAAGATGCAGCAGATCGACGTCATGCAGAACCTGTTTGGCAGCCAGCACCAGGAGCGCATGGACGGACTCAACGCCGTCAACAGCAAGGTGCAGGCCGTGACCTCACAGGCCGCGCAGGGCTTTAGCAGCATCCAGTCGGCCGTGCGCGGCATGCAGGACGACCTCAAGAACCAGATCTACCAGGTCGCGGGCAAAGTGCAAGACGACGCCGGCGAGACGCGCGCGTATCTGAGCAACGAGATCGAGGCCGCGGGCCAGCGCACGGTCGCGCAGATCGCGCAGATCGACAGCCAGGTCGTGCAAGGCGGACGCGCCATTTCCGACGCGCTCGTGCGCACGTCGGCCGTGGCCAACGCCGAGTTCGACGCGACGCTCGGCTCGCTCTCGAGCGCGTCGTCGGCCATGTCCAAGGCCATCAACGGCGCGTCGCTGCAATTGCAAAGCGCGATCACCACGGGCTTTGACTCGGTGCGCACGGTCGTGGCCAACAAGATCGTCGACGCCGCCACGGGGCTCAGCGCCGACTTGGTGCTCGTGGACCGCAAGCTTCAGTACGTGAACGGCCGCCTCGAAGTGCTGCGCGACCAGCTCGCGAGTGTGGACAACAAGATGCAGGTCGTGAACGCCATGCTGCGCGCGCTCGACGTGTCGGTCTCGGACGTGCTCTCGCGCTTGCGCACGGTCATTGCCGACATCACGTCTGTGCTATTTGAAAACGACTGGACGGCCATGACGCGGTCGTACGACAACTTGCGCGCGTCCTACGCGGCCGTGCTCAAGACGCCGCAGTCCGACGCGCCCGCGGCGCTCTTCAAGACCTCGTGCAAGCAAGAGAGCGCGTACGATTTGTTTCTCTTGTTCCTCCACGTGCTCGACGTGCCCGACGCCGAGCTTGCGCGCCAGTTGCAAAAGTTCAGCAACGATTTGACCAAGTACGAGGCCTTTGGCAAGACCGTGATTGCGTCGCTCCACCAACTGTCGCTGCTCAGCACGACGTGCACGGCGCTCACGTACAACCTGACGACCGCGGACTTGGAGCAAAAGAGCCGCGAGCACGCGACGCTCATCACGCAGGTCGCGCGCCAGTTCATGCGCCAGTTTGATGAGGTCGTGCCGATCTACATGCTGCGGTTTGTCGTCGCGCAAGAGCTCGAAGCCGCGAGCACCGAGCCCTGGGGCGACGCGGCCACGCAGCAGCTCAAGGCGCAGCGCCTGCGCGACAAGCTGCAGCGCTCCGTGGGCGACTTTGCGCAGCTCACCGTGATGTACGCGGGCGCCGACGCCGCGCGCTTGAACGTGCGCCACGTGGACGCGCAGTACGAAGCCGCGACCACGGACGTCGCGACGTTCAAGCGGTTCGGCGTCATGATCAGCAAGAACGCCAAGCTCGCGATCTTCTGGGGCGCGACGCCGCAGCTCGCGGGCGTGGACCATGCCGCGCTGGACCGCGAGCGCTTGCTGAGCCAGGGCGTGTTCCGCGGCGACGTGAACGCGAGCGCGCCGCTCGGCTGCAGCGTCGCGCAGAACGCGAGCTTCTACCCGCGCTGCGACGAACAGTGCCGCTGCGTGCACTACGAGAACTTTGCGTCAGCGTCGGACCCGTACGCTGGTCGTGCCATCACGGTGCTCAACTCGACCGACGCCACAAGCGACTTTGCCGTGCAGGCCACCGAGAAGCCCCTGGTCGACTACGTCGTGGAAGAGCTGCTCGTGCAAATCAGCGGGCTGGGCGCGTCGGCGTATGGAAAGGTTGAAGCCGACGTGCTCGTGGGACGCGCGGCTGCGCGTCACGCGGCGACGCCGCTGTGGGAAGCCTACACGGACCGCGGCCGCTTCAACGTCGCGCCGTCCGACGTCAAAGGCAAGTTGCTGTACGCCAACCAGGTCACGCTGACGCTGCAGTACGAGCGATCGGTCCGCCGCGTGCTGCCGCTCTTTTGTGACAACCAGCGCCACACACACACGCTGGCCGAGCCCGTGGTCACGCTCACGTACCGCTGCCGCGAAGTGGCGCACACCAAGCTACGCGACGGCTCGGACGCCGTCGTGGCCAGCGGCGTGCTGCGCAGCCGCGTGGACCAGGCGGTGTGCGCGGTCGCGAGCGCGACCGACAAGCAGTGCAAAGTCACGGGCCACGTGGGCGCGCTGCCCAGCGACGTGCAAGGTCTCGAGGTCGGGCGGTACGTGAGCGACCTCACCGTGTACGGCGACACGGGCTTTGCCGGCCCGTTTGCCATTTGCAAGGGCTGTTCGTCGCGCGAGCTGGCGCAGCAGCTGGGCACGAGCGCGCGGTCGTTTGCGCTTGCCACGCCCAGCGCGCTCGAGCTCTCGTTCCTACCAGCGGCCTGTACGAAGCGCACGAACAGCGTGATGGTGTGCGAGGCGGCAGAGTAGAGAGTGAGGCAATGATTGGCTTTTAGGAACCAATAGTACACGGCGACTAGATATGGCAAGTAACGATGAGTCCGAGAACAGTGTGGCCATGGATACACTGGGGCAACTAACCTTCGTAAAACATGACGGGTTGCACGGTCTCTTCACGCGGACGCCGCGACGCGGTGCTCGCTGTCCTTTTCGTTCTGCAGCAGCAGCGATGGGAACTGGGTCTTGTCCCAGCATCGCGCGTGCGATCACATGGGGGCGTTCAACGAAGCAGAACTGCAGACACTCCGCACTGCGCTGCGTTGTAGTGAGAGCAGTGACTCTCTAGGGTTTAGGGTTTAGATGCTGTCCCGTTTGGAAACTAGCCACACAAATTTCGTAGAAATTTGGGGGGGTATGTTTCAAACGATGGACAGCATCAGGGCAAATACGTGAAATCCGTTGAAATTATAGTTTCTGAGATATTTTGCAAAAACCGAAAATATGTTGCATACCGAAAAAACAAGCCAGCCAAAGTTTTTCAAATTGCAACTACCGAATTCTCAATAGGCGAAAAGCATATAGCCAAAAGTTTTAGGGTTTTTATATTAAAAATGTAAGATCACCAGAACTTACACGTGCCCAAAGATCGCCGGAAAAGGTCCCGTTGGCAATCTTTCGCTACTGCTTCGTCAGTGGGCTATGGTTTTCTACAGTCATAGGGGTGCTATACTATAGTGGCCTGGGGTTCCATACGGACTATTTTTCCAATTCTGGAGGCTAGGGTTTTAGGGTTTCAACCCGGCCCCTGTACGGCTGCTTGTAAGGCATCCGCAGGGGTCGGGGTGATAGGGTTTAGGGTTTAGGGCTTTAGGGGCTGGTCCACGAACGAAGGCGAAGCCGGAGTGAGTGCAAACGCGAGGCAGAGCGGAGCGATGCCGAGCGGTATGGCACGTGAGGCTTAACGCGACAAATGCAGTTGTATGTATTTGGTTAGTCCAAAGGGTCGGGAGGCTGGCCTCTCCGGTGGTCCTTTCGCTTGGGCTTCTTCAGTGGACGGCAAATTGAGAAGTGAGTGTCTAACGGAGGCTGGTCTTGCTACTGCTAGCTAGGGTTTAGGGTTTAGGGTTTAGGGTTTAGGGTTTAGGGTTTAGGGTTTAGGGTTTAGGGTTTAGGGTTTAGGGTTTAGGGTTTAGGGTTTAGGGTTTAGGGTTTAGGGTTTAGGGTTTAGGGTTTAGGGTTTAGGGTTTAGGGTTTAGGGTTTAGGGTTTAGGGTTTAGGGTTTAGGGTTTAGGGTTTAGGGTTTAGGGTTTAGGGTTTAGGGTTTAGGGTTTAGGGTTTAGGGTTTAGGGTTTAGGGTTTAGGGTTTAGGGTTTAGGGTTTAGGGTTTAGGGTTTAGGGTTTAGGGTTTAGGGTTTAGGGTTTAGGGTTTAGGGTTTAGGGTTTAGGGTTTAGGGTTTAGGGTTTAGGGTTTAGGGTTTAGGGTTTAGGGTTTAGGGTTTAGGGTTTAGGGTTTAGGGTTTAGGGTTTAGGGTTTAGGGTTTAGGGTTTAGGGTTTAGGGTTTAGGGTTTAGGGTTTAGGGTTTAGGGTTTAGGGTTTAGGGTTTAGGGTTTAGGG